>JARYHS010006228.1:0-22186 GCA_031002005.1 Vandiemenella viatica
TAGCCACCAAATTTTATAATACAGCCCATGGATCCCACTAATCAAGAATCTGGGAAATTATCCGGTAGGAATAGGTCCACACATAGGACCCATCTCTCTTGTACAATAAATCCCCAAATCATCTGAATAAAAGCTACGCCAAACGTTAAGACAAATCTAACCTGAAGCAAGTATCCATCTATAAGACTAGGAGTAAATGTCGCAAGACAAACACTCCACCCTACTCTGCCCAAGGAGGAAATGGGCAGTTAATGGCGTTGCTTGCTTGCAAAATTTAATCGCTGAGTTCGAACAGTGGTGCTGTAATGGCGAATAACACTAAACGCAGACAAAACGCTAACTATAGTCTTTAAAAAGCAGCACCTGCCAGAGCGGAAACTGCGTGAGAATCGCCTGACCGTCTGCGGCAGGCGTGTAGACTTCAAACGCACAGCCACATATATCGGCATCACACTAGATTGCAAACTTTCATACATAGCCCACTATGACAAAATTATTAACGAAACCAAACGCAGACTATCTACACTGCACCTGCTCCGCGGGTTCCAGTCAGGTTGCAATCACAAGACACTCACTTTACTCTACAAAACACTCATTCACACATACATAACATATGGCCATCCCCTCCTCCTCCATCCCCCTAAGATGAGACAGAAACAACTGGCCAGACTTGAAAGACGTGCAATACGGACGGCACACCGTGGGACAACGATACAATGAACAACGCTGCGATATATCGAGCCGGAGGCTTCGCGCCGCTGTTCGAGCATGCAGAGGAGCTCGGCCGCCGATACATGCTTCGCTCCCTCCTAGAACAAATCCCCAACATAGAATCCCTCCTACAGCACCCTGTACCGGCTACACCAAACAACAACATAAACACTAGCGCGGCAACTGGCAGCGGGCGGGCTGAGCGCGGGGGGACCGGCCGCTGCCAGCACTACGACACACACACCAGCTGACTCGGGTGCTTAATGCCGGGGCAACGGGTTCCTGCGCGGTGAGCCGACACCCATAGACCGTTCGCGGTTAAGCATCATCCCTACTCCACGAAAAAATTTCTACTTCACTTCTACATTTAAGTAAAACAAGATTGCATTGAAAATAACCTGCTCAGCTGCCTGCGTGATCATCAGACAGTCAACTTGGTAAGCGATAACAATAATAAGCTTCGATTAATAGCCGATCAATCACCTGCTTCTGAGGGAATAGACTAAAACAATTGACTAAGATAATGGACCAAACTAAGAAATAGGCAAATCCACGACCGACCAACTAACTAACTAAACGACAAGTGACAAGAACCGACAAGTGACAAATAGAATGCTGAGTAGGTACTCTCCTCTCGTTTCACATATAACACACACGCTGTTCCTACATACGAGACAGACGGTGAATCTGGTTAGAACAGAATACGTTAAGTGTCTCACAACACAGGAGCGACTAATATTTCCTTCCATTTTCAAAATGATAAGAAACTTTCAAATTGTTTCATGCAGTTAAGACTTCTATTTCGGTGATAGAACTAAATTGCATTTTTTTTAGTTTAAACTAAAAAAAAAAAAAAAAGTTTTTGTGCTAATATCACTTATTCTTTTACTGGCCTAATTCTGACGAAATTCTTTCAGTAATATAAACCTTAATCCCACCTCGTACCAATCTGCTTAAAGTTGTACTTTTTTTAGTTTAGTTTTCAATCGAGTAGGGAGCGTCCATAAACTACGTGGATCGGACTGGGTGGGGGGAGGGGAGACGTTGGCTGGAAAGGTATGTGGGGGGGAGGGATGGTTTTCGAGCCAGGCCACGTAGGTTTCCATGCATATTACTTGTCACAGTTAAAATCAGGAACAGAACACACAAAAGCATATGAATACTTATTTCCGTCATTTAATTATCTCCTTGTGTAATTTACGAAAGTCTGACAAGAGAAAACAGTACAAATGACTTCTGGAATAAATAAGGAAAAAAACTACTGCTAGGGGGGAGGGGGGGGGAGGTAGAGACAAAAGCCACGTCGGGCTACGTGGAGATATTGAAGTCGAGTGCCTGTGGTCCTGATCAAAAAGTTTCGTACAGTAGTGGCGTTAAATATAAAAATTATAGAGCGGAACAAGGAAGATGGCGGTCACCATTTTGGTTATTTGAACGCCTCAGTTTTCACAGCGCTTGCAGTGTAATATCGGAAATGAGCAAGTATTGCGACAATTCTTCGTATTGTTGCTTGACACAGACGCGTGGAAATAATTTAATTCAGTTCTTGTTCATTATAGCTGCTCAGTCACGTAATTGTCAGGAATGTTTTCATATCAATCTCTCCAGTTATTAAATGGATTGTAGACATCGTGGTAATGAATAGACGCACTAAATTAACAGTGAATTAAATGTGTTTTCGTTTCTCCTTTGCGTTATTTCCGTTACGAGACTGAAGCAGATTCAAACTGCAGTAGTTCCGCTGGCTGCCGCCAGAGGCGTTGTTGGTTGCAGTCGGCCAGTGCGTGGTTTGTAAAATCGAGATTGGTAAGTTATGAAAATGATGCAGGAAGAACTTTTCACGTTGGTTTTTAACAGTATTTCCGTTTGAGCTGTAACTTTCGTGTTGTCATAAAGCTTTTCTGTGTGTTCCCATGTTCCACCTGGTGTACGCTGCATTCAGCAGCAATATTGTTTAACCGTTACATAATGAAGTAATTTGTGCGACCGATTCTGAGACAGGTTAAAACACAAAATCGTGAAATACTACTACAAGACATCGGCTGAAGAAACCACCAACACTGTGATTGGTTAAATATTCTCTTCACATTCCATTTTATAATCACTCATTCCGTACAAACCATTCACACTGATCACAAATGCTATTTTTAATGAGACGTGATTGAAGTCCACCACTGTTGCCATTGTTTTCTTTTCTTCCACAAACTTCTTTCCTTAAAGTACTACTTCTCTTGGCTAAATATATCCAAAATTGTCCATTTAGAACACCATCTGAAAATTTTCCAGGTACCCTATCCTTATACTATTACATGTAAAGCTTTCGGTTTTTAATAACTTAATACTCTTCATGTGGGGATACTTGGGGCCAAATAACATTCATTTATCACAGTTCTGTCTGGATGTTGGGATTTTAATTTCCGCCAGTGCGTATTCCTCCTTGGTAAGGGATTAGGTATATTCCTGGGTACAATCGCTATCCCAGTTGAGCAGCATTAAGCCCAGAAATGATCTTGCACATAAATTATTCTCGGCTGAATGCGTTAGGTAAAATACTCGCTTGCCTGAGAACGCGGGTTCGAATCCCCGTCCAGCCATATTTTCCCGAAATCTATATGAATACAGGGATGGTTCCTTAGAAAGCCTATAGCCGAATTCCTTCTTTTTCCTTACCGCCAGTCCTCTCCTGCCTCTAATGAGCTCGACATCGACGTATTCTGTCAGTCCATGTAAACGCAATTAACGCTCCAGTGGTCAATTTTTAAAACACGTTTTACATCTGAGTAGTGACGGCAGCGAAATCTTAAATTATTAGTTGGATCGGATGATCATGGTGAGAGTGGTTAATAACTGTTAATGTGGCATCGATCAGTTTACTATCACTACTTAGTAATACTGCTCTGTATAAGGAGGTGGTTTATAATCGTTTTTCTATTTCCAGCTGCTGGCAGTTTAGCTGGCGGCTCGCTAGAGTGCTCAGCCTGCTGCTCAATTCTGATACTAGTCCCACTAGCCGCCAACAAAGCGCACCCCTGGCGCTATGTAAAAAAATTCAAAGCTTCAAGCTGCATGACTATTGAGGGCGCTCTGAAGGTATTACCTTATTTCTCTATAATGGCTAACCATCAAGTCATTCAAATTAACAACATTTTTTTTAAGTAATACAGTTTACAATCCAGACCTGTGCTAATATGGCGGCTAAGTATCAACTCGACATTCATCGTTCGCTCTCTGGAATGAATCTATACAGCTGAGCAGTTAAATACGCTATTCATATTCATTTTCTAACCGTTCCCAAATGCCTTACCGAAATCGGCTTCAAAGTATTAACGTTTTAAAACCAAAACTAATCGATGCGCCATTGTTGTTATTTCTTTATTACTGCTAAATAAAAGACAAAAGCTACATCTTTAAAATTATAAATGATAAAAAAACGATAAACTTACGATAATAATTGAATTCAGAACTCAAGGAATAAAAAGGACAATTAAAATTAACTAGCCACACAAGTTTTTTACGAATAGATTCCTCAGTGTTAAATTTATCGGCATCAAAGTTATTTTCAACAAATGTTAACACAATGCAAAGATGTAACAATAAATCTTGTTTCCTATGGAAATGAAATTTAGTATTAATTTAATTCCCATGGATTGCATGCTCCTTTGCCAATTGCCACACTTACCTATTTTCCCTTTTACTCACCTTCTTACTATTTTTTTTAACCTAAATTGCTTGAATATACTTTTCCAACGATCTACTTTCGCTCTTGAAGTTTTTAATTTTTAAATTCAATCAGTGTTTTTGGTAAGCTATTCAGTACTTCCCTGGATAATTTAATCAAATTACTAACTCCATTCAGCTTCATCAAAATTAAAATTAATAATAATAATAAAGAAAATCTTCCCATGTACTTATGCTTTACACAGAGTGGTAATATCTTTCATTACACATAATACTCCTAATTCCACTACCAACATCCTCCCAGGCCTCATAGCTATCATACGCCCTGTACACTCCCAACACTCTCTTCACCCTCCTCCAGCCTTACAGTTGATTCCAGTACAGCTCCTTTATCAAATAAGTTACTGATTGTATTCTTCGGTAATTGTCGCAGACAAATCTAGATTCCCTGAATTGCACCCTCTCAGACTCCGCCAAACGTGTGCCCCCTACTACACTACCCCTGACACAAAACTCAAACACTAGACTGAGGAAAACACGATTCCTTCACTAATCTGGTACCTTCCCTAATTATTCTCTCCAATAGATAAACGATTTTGAAACCTGTTCCCACCACCTGCAAAATGTGAACTGCCTAGTTTGATTTATTAACAAATGTTATGTCAGATATTTATTGATTTACGTTATTGTATTGTATTGTATACTTCAGTTCCTAAATAAGAAATTCCCTCTGCACCCTACAATCATAAATAACCATGGAGGAAGGAATTATATGGAGCAGAAGTGACGTTAAATCGGTGAAGCAAGCACTAAACTCTCCCGCATGGTGGCAGCACCGGCAGCGACCATATGGCGCTTCCCAACAATTAAGGTGTTCACATTGTGGTAGATGCAGTGATTATTCCATTTAGTATTGTGTATAAGTGTTTAAAAATGCCAGCTTGTGTTGCGTACGGTTGCACAAATAGGCCAGACAGGAAAGAACCTGGAATATCATTTCATAAGTAAGTTGAATTGTAATTATCGTTGTTGAAGTGAGCGGTAGACACCGCAAACTTTGCAGCACGTCTATAAATATTTAGTCATAGCTCTCAATTGGATGACTTTGTTCTCAAATTTTTCTTGGTGTAGTGTAGAAAATCAGCAAACTTGCTATTTTGCACATAATAGACTAGCATTATTTTTTAACGAGTGTTTAAAATGAGATTTAAAGGGGCGTGTTTTACTTCGCGATTCAGTGAATTTACTATTACGATTTCTTTCGTCACGTTGCTGATTATACTGACAATGGATGATGAAATTAACTGTTATGTGAGAAGCTGTGAGTTTTATTAATTTTTTAAATAGCTATTTCAGGCCATTGACTTCGGTTATTTTTAAAGCTTCATATAAGACATGTTTCTGTTTGTAAATACGTCTATACCTATTTTTACCGATTTTGAAATCTTTCTCATCTATTTATGTCGAAACAGGTTCATGCAGAAATAAAAATGGGCTTCATAAATAAAGAAGTTATTGGCCTTTGAACAAAATCAATTTGGGGAATGTGTTTCTAATTTAGTCTCTTTTTTTTGTACAACATTCTCCCCCCCCCCCCCCGTATCTAAATCTAACTGAGAGATAATTTTTTTACAATTGTCCTAATAAGTAGGGCTGTGAAATTAGACAACACATCTTGATCAAGAGAATGTTCATTAAGGTGACTGAATAAACATTTTATTTCTGGTACCAGCCTACAAAATGTCTGGGTTGCTCATCCCTAGAGTGGGTCCTCTTACTTTTTTTCTGGTCTAGGACACATTTCAGACTAACCACAAGTGGTAGTAATAAAACTGAAATATCCATTCTGCATGTCAACCATGTAATCATTGTGGCTTTGACAGAATTAATTTTTGGTCCAGCCTGCATCCAAACCTAAACCCCTCAATTTGGATGTTGTATATCCCCCAAACTAAGCAAGATATCGAAAACATTTATTCCTTATTATCGAGTTTTTTCGTCGTGTTACATAAGAATCCATCATTAAAGTTGACTTTTGCGAAATTTTTCTTCTGCATTTCAACTCAAGACACCTCACTTTTGAGACAGTATATCTCGAGAACTAGGTGAAATATCGAAAAATTTTACTCTTTATTTTTTATTTGTCTCGTCTTTTTAAATAAAAATTAATCATAAAATTTGACTTTGAATAATTTTTTCTTCTGAATTTCAACCAAAACCATTTCACATTTGAGACAGAATATCTCGAAAACTAAGCAGGATATCAAAAAATTTTATTCTTCATTTTTTATTTGTCTCATCGAGTTACATAATAATCCATCACCAGATTGCGGCGTCACGTTTATCCTAGAGTCCCCTTGAGGTGTTTGTACATATTCCCCGTGTTTGTTGGGAAGCGGTCAAGCCCCCACCACTCCGGCCATGCCCCCCCACTCCTCCGCCGGCCTGCTTCACTCCCATGCGTGGTAAAGGTCTCTTGCGTCGTCTCCATATTATTCCTTCCTCCATGTAAATAACCTGTGGTTTATTATCTTTGTTCCTAATAATTTGAGACTGCTTGACCGTTATCTCCATTCCACGTTGAAACATCGAGATAGATATCCCTTCGATGCAAGCTTGCAAATCTTTACTGTCTTCTCCAGTTTTGATCTATTACATACCGTTAGATCATTTACAAAAAACAGAACTTTTATACCATTATCAAAATTATTCGTTAAAATAATTAGTAGCAATGGTGAGAATACAATACTTATACATCTTATGATACTCCATTTTTCTTCTTCAATGATTTTCTTTCTACCTTTTAAGAATTCCTCCGTCCAGGAAGTAAATTTTTAATATACTCCAGTGGGCTTCACCTTGTTTGTGATGATTTAAGTGTCATCCTGTCAAATGCCTTGGCAAGATGTAGTGGTCTGCTAGAAACCTGGTATCCTTTCTCCATTTCATCCAAATTATGTAGCATCTAGTACACCAGCTGAGATTCATATGAATATCCTTGCTTTAAGCGAAGTTGCTGATTTGCAAACAAGTTTATTTCCTCACACAAATTTTTCTCATGATCCCATATCAACCTCGTATTAATGTACCTACATTTTATGTCAAACTATTTTGCCACTAATGCTTAACGCTATTTATCACCGCTGCTTGACGGACCAATACTACTATCGCATTTTATATGTTCTCTTGTAAGCGACAAGTCTCCAGACGCAATCTAACCTACATTTCAAGTAAACTACAATCTTGTAACCAACATTCTTTAATATGTCTGCAGTAATTTTATCCACACCGGTAGCTATGCGCTTTTTTAATTTCTTAGTTTTATCTGATGCTTCGTTACCACTGTGATTAAATTAAGTTGGGTTAAATTTCCCTGAGTTATTTGGTCTGCTCATTTCGAGGAATGTGTAGAAGCTCCCTTTTTGGTTTACTCTCACCATTTCCTGAATATTAGTCCATAATTGTCTGTGACTTCTTCAGATCATCGGTAACTTCCTCTCCACAGTTTCTTATCTCCATAGTTCTATCCTTAGTTTCTACTTCAATTTTTTTTTTCGCCCACACATTACTCCTTACATATAGACGCTCCTCCCCTTATTTATCATTTCCCCTCCACGCACTATAATCTGTAATGGCCACATTAAGCCAGTTACTTAATAATCTCAGTAGCTTCCTCCTTATGCCTATCTACAATTTCTTGAATACACCCTCATTCTCTCAGTCTCTAATCATAGCCATCGAATCTTCTAGATTCGTTATTCAGACGTCTTTCTACACCAATAATTTCATACACTCATCTTTAGCTTCCATCATAGCTACTATAATTTCATTTTTGTTTCAAATGTTCACTACTGCGTTTATGTCACTTACATCTGCTGTTTTATTATCTCACAAACCGTTCTAGCCTCCTCAACTCCCTACAAAATTGAGAAACTTTGGGATTGTGCAAGAAAGTTTATTACAGTTTAGCGCAATTATTGTTATGGAACCAGAAAATATGATGTGAGTCTCACAAACCAAAGAATTTAAAATATTATTCTTAATTTCTCTCCCAGGCAGAGTTATGAAATATGGTCATATCTCCATTGATGATAAGTTATAAATATTTTCTTCCACCATGGAGTTAAAAGACCATTGGAAAGGTCGCTTTTGGAATGGTAGGACAATTAGTTAATAAAAAATTAAACGTGACATGTGTATCGGACTTGCATACAGTTAAACGTGAGTCATGTGCAGTCTATACTAGAACCTTCGGCATGATCGTCTGCAGGCCACTGTGACCAGCAGGCTCCCTGGGGTAACAACCGCGCCGCACGCGTTTATGGGACAGCCTGCGCTGCCATGCGGGAACCTTGCCGCGTGACCGCAGGTGATCGCCCCTCGATACGACAAGTCCGCGTGACTAATCCCTATTTTAAGGCCGGAAAATGGAGAGAACGAGCCCGAGATCCTGGACGAAGTGAAATTTCTGGCAAGTAAGTAAACTCTGAAATACCTCCGACCTCCACTCTGCCAAACCTGACAGACGAATAAGTCCGGCCAAAGCCACAAGGCTGATTAACCCATAATTGCTAAGTGGGACGTCACACCATGCAAAACGCCTCTACCCAAGTAAATGTTACATATACTGCTGTGCATCAGCTAGATGGAATGCATTGTTTCTTGGGTGAGACAGGGGGAGCAAAAGCAAACGGTACAGCCCAGTGCGAGACAACAGAAACTGAATCGACTGATTCAGCAAAGAGGCGAGGCTTGCTCGGTCGTGGTGGTGGGTCTATCGCTCTCTTAAACAAACTCTACTAGTCTAAAACATCGCCTAATTGAAATGGTAGAAAGTGAACATCCCCTCCTGTCGCAGTCCCGACTTCACACCAGGTCTCACTCGTCTGATTCTGATTACAAACCCACATCAGCTGCGGCACGGTGGCTGTCTTCACTGGTGGCTCATTGCGCAGTCTTTTGGCGTCTAGTTATAAAATTATGGAGAAGGTTATGGGATTCACACAGGGGTCGCAGTATAACATCCTTTCGTGATCAAGAAGTTTTGAGAAATGTGTCTGATCAAATGAAATATGCCAGGACACTCTGTGAATCTGATTCGAAGGCAAACTGTTGTCCCAGCCAGGACAAAGCCTGAATAAGCAGAAAACATGAACACGGTCATCGTGTCGTAGGACCACACGAACTGACTTTATCAAAAACATACAGAAACAGACAATTAAAATAAGTGCTAACTATTGAAGATTCTGTATTCCACCTTCAAGCTCATTAATCTTTTAGATCAGTGTCTCAGTTATTTCTAATGTTTCTCCATTTTTAAGATTTTTCTATTAGAATCATTGCTTTTACATGGCGGCAAAAAGATTTTCCATTTAAATCCATACTTTGAAATTCACAAAACTGAGGATGGCAGAGGGTGCTTTACATCAAAACTAATCTCTATTATATGCATACGAAATCCGAACATATCGAGGGAAGAAAGAATTGAAGGAGGTAACAGTAAAGCGTTATATTTTAAAAGTTTGAACATGGCTCCGTTTCAGCAACGGTGAGAGCTGTTCAGGTGAAAATGAAAGCCAAAAAGCCTGAAAGCCTATTTGGTAAATTTCAAAAGAAATTGCTTGTGAATATGAACCCAAAGGTGCCAGTATTTAGAAGACAGTTTAAGTTACATAAACAAGATCGTCCGAATCGTCTCCTAGTTAACGGTATATGAAGCGCACATAACTTACCAGCCAGACGCCTCCACTATAGAATTAAAGATGCCTTTGTTTCCGAACGTAACTTTTCAGTTAAAAATAGTGCTGACTTCGTTAATAAAATGAAGAGTGTAACATGCTCACCTATGACTAGGCTACTCTCATTTGATATAGTAAGCCTCTATACATATGTTCCTTTAGACATAACCCTCAAGATCATTGAAGAAAATTTGTTACAGCACAATAAATTAACCGAAGTACAAATTGGAGAACTAATTAATTTATTATACGTGATACTGAAGTACAATTACTTTACATTCAATAGAAAATTTTACATATAATCCTATGGCTTAGCGATGGGTAGCCCTCTTGCTGGAATCCTAGCCGACATTTTCATTAATTCTTTAGAAACTACATTTTTAAAATCCTACTCAGAACTACATAACAAAATACGATTTTATGCTCGGTACGTAGACAACATAATTATGGCGTTTGATGGAGATGACAGAGAATTAGGAACGTTGTTCAACTTCTTTCATTAAACTATCCAATTTACAAAAGAAGTTCAAAATGAAAATTCCGAGCTTAATTTTCTTGACCTTATATTATCAATAACAGACAGCAGTATTAACTTTAATATTTATCGTAACCCAACCTACCCAGACAACATTATTCCTGCCGACTCTTCTCATCCAAAATCTCATAAAATAGAATTTTTCCATTCTGTAATTAATGTGTGTTGAAAACGCTCCTTACAACTGTTAAACTACAGAAGGAACTAATTGTATTAAAATCGATAGCTATGAATAATAGATATGAGCCAGACTTGGTGGATTCCATTGTGAACAAGAAAACTTCAAAAAATGCTCAACATTACAAAGAAACAAATCTCTCCAAAACAGAGGTGAATGCAGGAAGTTCATCTCCATTCCATGTTTGGGTAATATGTCAAATAGAATAAAGCGCCTATTAGTGAAGAAGTACGATTGCAAATTAACGTTTACTACTAACAACTCCCTGAAGAAAAATATTATACATACCCTTAAAACTGTTGATGAGCAATTTTCCAACTCAGGAGTCTATAAAGTAGTATGCAACGATTGTCCTCGTTATTATATAAGTCAAACTGGCAGGACAATCAAAGTAAGATATAAAGAACATTTACTAAGAAAGAAAGGTAGTAAATACACAGTTCTACATTTGCTGATCATTTGCATACTTCAAAACATTCTCTGAGAGATTTGAGAGATAACGTAATTTTACACAAGGAGGTTAAAGGGCGGAGATTAGATTTATATAAAGAATTAGAAATTTTCAAACATCTAACGAATAGTGATGTCAATACTTTAAACGATCAACTCCAGCTTGCCAATAGACAGTTCTTCAAAGGCTTTAAGTCGATACTTTTGACCGGGTAGGAAAATAAGTCTAATTGTTCATAACACGATGCCGGTTCTCCTCAGAAGACCTACTGCATATATAATAAAGTATCATGACAGTTGTTATATTTATATCATTCCATTTTTAGTTAATAATTATTGTACATATGGGCCGTTCATTGCGGCTTTGCGCATGCTTGTACGCGGTGGCGTCATATACTTTATTTACCTGTTATTGGCGTGGCCACATCTTAGCCAGTCAGCGGAAATCACCCGCCCAACATGTACGTTTTGGACCAGTGGACGTATGTATTTATCATGTTTGACAATGTAATAGAAACTCTAGGTTACAGTTGTACGGGCATGTAAAGAGGATGGGAGAGGAGAAGTTACCAAGGAAGATGCTGGACATGGAGCTGAAAGGGAAGAGGCCTAGAGGAAGACCAAGGGACACATCGATTAAAGGTGTTAAGAAATGTGTGGAGGAAATTGGGCGTCAGTGGAAGAAGAGAGTTGGTGGTTGGATAGGACGCGATGGCGAGGCTTTTGTTCACAGCAGACCCGGCCAGCGTCTGGAGGCTGCCCTAGATGATGATGATGAGAATGTAATAGAAGTTTTAAAATATTTATATAATAACCATTGACATAAGTGCACATTGCACTGTGATATGACATGAGTTATTTGGCTCCTTTCTGAGTATATGTGATTCCACAGATGGGTATCATATAATATGTATAGTTGATGTTTATCTAATGATACTTATCGTACTATTTATTATTAAACTCAATTTGTAAAAAATGTTTTTAAAATTTCCTATAGGTCCTTCTGAAGAAGACGATCTTATGATCGTCGAAACCGCGGTTAAGGTTAAATAAACCTAATTGATGCAACTGATTGGCTATCATTTTCACCTGAGTATTATATTTCTCTAATCTTTTCTCTTTGGTTATTGCAGTCCAAATTGGTCGTAATGAAGAACTTTATTGCACTTGTATGTAAAGTTGGATGGTGACATGTTTTCCAATAAATTCAAACTAAATCTTCATTAAATTAAGTTAATAATATTAATAATCCCAGTCTAATCTTTGTAACAATTCGTGACGCTTTTATAAAGGCTGTTGCAAGCAGTCACGTATTGAGTGGCTCTTCTCTGAACTTGTGTCAATCACTGCCTTGCGATGCGGATCCCGAAAGGCACAGCATGTGGACACGAAAGTTTTTTATATTTTTTTCTTTGTATTTTTCGTTGCAAATCTTCAGTATTCAACACAAGAACTGCACGAAAGTTTGCACCCTTTCATGTTTGTATGTTCGTTACAATTCTTCCATATGCGGCCCATTAACCGCAGCTGAGAATGAGCCCTATGACCGAAGTTTATTACAAGTCCCAATTCATATAGCTTTGTATTGTTTCGGCTAAATATTTCAGGGAATCGATCATATCGATAACTGAATTTCTTTTGTATTCCCAAACAAAAGTTGTTACTGCTATTAAAAAATGTCTCCAAAATCTCTAATCACAAATTCAGTACAGCTACATACACTGTCTATAAAAACCGCGTAGAGCTTATTGAAACAGATTACTTAGTGACATAATATACGTATTTCTCCATCAATGAAAAGCCTGTTTCTTCAGAATTTCTGGTTTGACCTTGCAAAATTACAAAGATATTTTCAAAAACATTTCCACATACAATGCGGCTCTTAAATAAATACCAATTTCTACGGCGTCTGGCAAATAATCGAAATAGATGGCATTGAGCAGAGATGGACTAAACAGTTTTTTAAATTGCTTTTGAGAAGTAATTCGTTGCTTTATTGATGTTTATTTTTTAGAAAGTTATTTATTTTCCTAAAACGTCTGAGTGTTTTAGAAGATGGTTTACTAAAGAGACAGATATTGTTTCCTAATCCAAGCTCCTTCTTATCACATGTTTATGAATAATCCTTCAAGCAGCTTGGATAATGGAAACTAATGGAATATTGAGTAACTAATATTGATAATTAGACTCCTAAATAACATCTATTAATTTCTATTAGCGTAATGGTAAATGACTCATAATTTCTCAATATCATTTCATTCCTTCACGCCATTACCTATGAAAGAAGATTTTCCTACTCCCTTCTGTCTGATATTGGAATCCAGTTTGTGATTATGATAATATTTTCCATTTTATAAGCTATCCTAATTCTTCCATCAATATCTTCCCACGCCTCATTGCCAATATAAGCTTTATGACCTCCCCTGACTCTCTTCACGCTCCTCCTGCAGTCCAAAGAATCGCCATTTCAGTTGCTTTATCAGTTACTGATTGTGTTCTGCAATAATTTCCTGAAACAAATTAAGCAACCCTTTATTTCACAACCTCCTGTAATTGATATAAAAAATGTGGGTCCTATGCCACACCAACATATTCCAGCAATTGTTTGACCAAAGTTTTGTTATCCAATTACCTTACTTCTCTCATACATCCCCTCATCACTCTCTCCAACAAGTCAAGGATTTTTCTACATCCTGCAGAATGTATCCTGCCCAGTTGAGGTTGTTATCAAACAATATCCCAAGGAATTTACATATCAAAACTTTCGCAAGCAGTACTTTGCCACCTTACATTCATAATCAATCTTTATTTTTTTATCTGTATACATAATAATCTGATCCTTCTTTTCATCCCATGTTGACCTACCCAGCTAGATATCCTGTCTAGATTACCCTGCAGCTGATCACAGTATTCTACCCATTCGATCTTAATGTCATCTGCAAACTTCCGGACTTCTGGTAGCAAACCATCAACACAATCATTTATTAGAATAATGGTTAGCAATTGTCCCAGTACACTACCCTGTTGAACTCCCTTTTTTCTTCAACTTATTTTGATACTGTATTTTCTACCCCAACATTTTGCTTTCTATCTTTTAACAATTATTCTACCCATCGTATTAACTTTTCAGCTACTGCAAAAGCTTTTACTTTATTTAGAAACAATTTATGGATCAATCCAAAAGCTTTTTAACAAAATTAGTGGTACACTATCAATTTGGTCTCCCTTGTCAATTTTATCCGAAATATCTTATATATAACCTAATAACTGAGATTCACATGAATATCCTTGCCTAAAGCCATCGGTGTCGACTTACATTCCTCACATACGTCTCTGATGTAGTTACATATCATTCTCTCCATTAATTTACCTACCACTGATTGTCTTGTAATTCTTCAAAATAAAAAAAAATAAAAATTGAGTTGCATCATTAGCAGAAACCTCGTGATTTCTTAAAAAAAAAAATCAATCAATGACTTATTTAAACTTTAGTTGGGATGTAGCTAGGGATTTCAATCCAGCAATGCGGGATTCCGCATCATTTGGCAGTTTGGCCAATCCAGCATCCAATTAAGCGGATCCGCAATCCGTCAAATGGGGAGAAAACATATTTCAGTCTTTGTAACCTTGTCCCCCTGTCGTCACTTTCCGGTCCGACTCGTTCTCTCCTGGTTTATATCGCCACGTTCACCTATACCAGTCAAGCTGACATTTGGCTCACGACAACATATATGTGTTTATATCGTCTTTGATCATAAGTAAATATATTCACTTTTACTTTTTTTTAAAGAACTCCAGTTTGTTTTTGTTGTGTGCATTACTGTAATTTCAGTTATGTCGTCCTACTGTAAAATTAGCTCCCAGATCGTACACACAAAAACGATACAATTAGAGTTGTTTCTGAGGAGCAAGTAGAAACAATACACAAAGAAGGTTCCAACTATTAACAGCTACTTCAAAACCTAATGTATAAATGATGTGTTAAACGTTTTTGTCAAAAACTGTACTTCATTGTATTTGAAATATGTGTTTTCAAAAAGTGGATTTAAATTTCCTAATTCTGCTAATTCTCTAAGATCTGTGATAAAGTTTTCAAATACCATAAAAATTTACATAATTGTTCAGTTTGAATATTGCAAGAAACAATGGCAAAAATTTACGTTGTGTGTTTGATGAGTGGACGTCCCAAAAAATCACCTATATTTGAACTTTAACGCGGGACCACATGCTTGCTAAACCTCGTCAAGCCGACACAAACTGAAACGTGTGGTTAGGGCGTTTGACTTGGCATGTGTAGGGTTTGCTAGCACTCGTGGCTGATCCGATCAAGTGTCGGTTTTTTGGCACAAATCAAAGAAATTTTGCGGCAAGTACTTGCGAAGCGTCTACACGTTTCTGCGGACTTAGTATCGTTTGTGCACTGAGGCGGACAAACGTGCGTCCCTGTTTGTTGTGATAGAAGTGATGCAGGAAAGATGAGTAACTGGTTCAACAACGACATTCATATTCCTCGAATGCTAATATTCAAAACCAATATATCTCTTCCGGCGGAAGTTATCAAGATGGCTCATAAAGAAGCGTGGGTCACCGAGCGTGGTGGGTGAGTGGTTAACGTTCTGGTTTCGCATTCGGCAGGACACCTCTTCGAATCCACATCCGGGAATTGAGATTCGGGTTTTCCATGGTTTCTCCAAATTACTCCAGGTGAATGCCGGGATGCTTCCTTCAGAAAGAGTCCGAATTCTTTCCCGTTCCTTCCACCATGTCCTTTTCCCGCCTCTCATGACCACTTTGTTGACAAGGTGGAAAGGCATAAGCAAAATAAAAATCATAAAGTAGCTCATTAAAGTTATTTTCCATAAATTTTCTGCAATCAAAAAATAATTGATATAGACATTATAATACTGTTAAAACAATAATTATTATGCAATTTCAATTATAAAACAATAATTATATATGCCCCTAATTATATTAAATGAAATACATACATGAAACTATATAGTTACATGAATGAAATTATATCTGGAACGGTTTCTATGGATTTTTAACATCCACCATCATTTTGCCGTTTTTTCTCGTTATATTTTCGATTAAATTTTTATGATAAATATAGGTTAATCGAAAGTTATGGTCAACACAACATCGACGTCCCTCACGCTTTTCTTCTCCAAAAGATACAAGCGCACTCGTAAGCGAGTGGCTGTCAGTGTTCGGCTCCCCACAGTTAACCAAGTGTTTGAAGAGGTTTGGAGTTTTCGGCAAGTGCCAAGTGTGTGGACCCGGGGGTATGTTCACCACAAAGAATATCAGCTTGCTTAGAATATAGGATTCGTGCACCGAGGAGCATTGCATCAGTTTGGTCAAAGAACGACTGACAAGCTTTGGTGTTTGCTGTTGAAACTGATGTTGTCGGCAAAAGATCTGACGGAACAAGCTGTCATTGTAAAACGTTCTGCTTTGGTACCTACATTTGTACTTTTCAAACAGCACACAATTGGCAGTTGCCAAACGTTTCATACCCCTCCAACCTCCAAAAAAAAAAAAAAAAAAAAAAAAAAAAAAAAAAAAAAAAAAAAAAAAAAAAAAAAAAAAAATCGTTGGAAGAAACTGAGTGCACAGGAATAACTTTGACTAGGACGTTCATAGACCACGAAGGCCTGGATGCCACAATTGAAGCACAAAGCGTGACCGTATACTGGATCATCCACATACTGAAGTGATTCCCAGATATAATGATCTCAAAAAAGTTACAGAACGTTGTTAAGTTTTAGAAAAAGTTTTTTTATTTATAATCATTTCAATCAAACCAACGAACGAGAAGGTAGAAAGTGCTTTTCCAGCTGCTCCCCTATATATGTTATACTTTGAAAATAAAGTGTTAGTTTCAGTGCTTATTAGATAAATAGATTATTTTTTCCAATTTTTCCGAGGCATATTGTTCGGTTCTTTAGCATTTTGAATTTTTATATGAGTGGGCAGCTGGTACACTACAAATCCCCCAACCTGGAGGACCAGGTAATTTTTTTATCAAGGTTTTCTTCCTTAGCTAGTTATCTAAGGAAATGACATTAGGTAAAATTACTACCATATTCAAGAAGGGGGACCGCAAAGTATATTCAAATTATCGTGGGATTTGTGTTATGAATTCATTAATGAAAATGTTTGACAAACTAATAAGAAATAGATTAGAAACACAGTATAAGACTCAGAAGAACAATGTGGATTTACGGCAGGTAGGTCATGTATAGACCACATTTTCACGTTACGACAGATTCTGGAAAAATACAACGACAAATCAAAAATATATGATTAATTTTCATAGATTTAGAAAAAGCGTATGATACTGTCCCAAGAAATTTATTATGGAAAGCATTACATATGTCACATATAGATAACTGCTTATTAAAAATAATACAACAAATGTACATAAATAACCCAGGCCAAATAAAAACTGGTCATGGATTATCACAAAAATTTAAAACAAGTAAAGGTCTGCTGCAAGGAAGCCCTATGTCACCAAACCTATTTAACACGTTTGCTGCCGGTCACTTGAGGAGGTGGTAATAGCTAATGCCGCGTCATGGAAATGAGTTATGCCGATTTACTTTTTATAACTAATATGATTGAAAAGTGGTAACATAACATGATTAGGTCTATTAAACTAATTACTAACTAATATTTGGACATTTTCTGATGGAATATTTAGACCACGCGCCAGCGCGTGATAGACACTGGTGGTAAAATTATTTCCTAAATGCCACATCACACGCTTACCCGTGATACTTGAAAATGGATGAAAATAATGAAAACATGTGACAAAATACTGTAATTTTGTATTATACTTTATTACTAACAAATATTAGTATAAAATTTATTACAAATTGATTACAATCGTATTATTATTGCAAGCAATATTTTAATATAACAACGAAGTCTTTCTCGGCGTTGAGAATGGATTAGTCTTCTCGGGAGACTAGCCGAGTAAGTAAGATGTTTCCACACGATATTTCGGCGATCTCAGTCTCCATCGCCATCTTTTTATTTGTGTGTCACTTTTGCACAATCGAAGCAATAACCGGGAGAACCGCTAATATCGCTCGAGAACTCGTTCGATAAGTCAGTTAACAAATTCTCAATCTCATCATCTGTCAGAGGCTTATTACATTGTGTATTTCTTCTTTTGGGGAGTGAAGGCCCTGCAGAACTATCATCTCGACAACTCATGTTGCAAATTTTTTTTATAAATAAAAAAAGTTTTAAATTTGGAACCACTTGCCATTATAATCTGTTGATACCTTTCACGACACGCCAATACCAGCAGAGCCACTTAATATACAATGCCCACTGAAAGATAGCAAAAAATGTTGTGGGGCGGCTCTTCCCGCGCTAGCGCGTGACTGGCTACTGAGACAACACACTACGCGCTAGCGCGTGATTGGCAAATGAGAATAGACACTCCACCACGCACTGGCGCGTGATCGGCAGCGAACGTGTTAAAATATATTTAGATGTTAGTTTGAGAACATGGTCTCAAAAGTGGAATAGAATGGGTTTAGAAATAATAGATGGAAAATATCTACATCATTTACTATTTGCTGATGATCAAGTCGTCATAGCACAAATTGGTGACGATGCAATTACATATGTAATCAACTGTCAAAAGAATATAAAAAATGGGCTTGAAGATTAACTACAAAAAAAAGAATATCTTACTAATGATTGGATGAACTGTAGATTGATGGAACAAAAATTAAAAAGTAAATAATTTTTGCTATTTGGGTTCAATTTTGGAAATAGAAGGAAAATCGAATATGGAAGTTAATAAAAGAATTACTAATGGTCGGAAAGCAATTGGGATGCCAAATTCACTTCTATGAGTGTTATGAATAGAACAAAAAGAATTATATTGAAATCATTATTTGAAAGTATAGTCTTATATGGATCAGAAAGCTGGACAATCAACCAAAAACATATCAAGAAGCTGAAAGCATTAGAAATAGATTTCTGGAGAAGATCGGCAAGAAAAGAAAAAGTAAGGAATACCGAAATAATAAGGCTAATGGAAGTGAAAGAAGAAATGTATGAAGTTATAGAACGAAAAAAACTGGAATGGTATGGCCATGTAAGAAGGATGGAAGACACGAGGATACCAAAACTAGTACAAGAATGGGAAGTTAAAGGAAGAAGGAAAAGAGGACGGCCCGTGTTTACCTGGCTCCAAGTGTACAAAGAGCAATGAGAATACTTGGTGCAGAAGAGGAAGATATACACGATCGAAATATCTGGAGGAATATTTTGAGAAGATGAAGTAAAGATCTATGTTCTGAATTCTTTATTGTTGTGTTGGAGAAAAACCTCTGTAGTGAGGAAAATCTCTCTTAATAATAATAATAAAAAAAAGATTATTTTTCAAACTGACGTAATTTACTGTGATGTAAGTAATGTGATATAAAACTAAATACTTACTATAATTGATTATTTACTAAATAACTATTTACATTTTAAACAAAACTTGTAATAGCGAAATGTATAATCCCAAAACACTGCTCCAGAGAAGTAATCAAGGAATTTAAAGAAGTTATGAAAATAGATCCCTTTCAAAAATCGTATAGAGACTCAGCAGAGTGATTGGAACGACGTTGTTTGACAGAACAAGGTGCCGGACTTTCAAATCGGTTCCAATGGCAGAGGCAGTTCTAGTAGATGTGTTAAAATATTTTAGCTCTCCGTGTCCGCCTTGCTGCGATGATCATTTATAACAGAGATTACTCCCATGTCGATCGTCCTTGATTGTAACGCAGTGGCAACAGGTTCCGATAATCCTGAGTATTCACTCCAACGCATATAATGAATTCTGACTTAGTAGCAGCGCACTATAACTGGTAAGCATCGTTCCTCTCCGCATTATTCCCTTCCTGGTAAACATTTGAAAATCCATTTGACAATTCTTCAAAATTCTCCTTACAAATAGTAAAACACCTATATTGTTGAGACCAGTGGGTCTCATATAAAGCTGAATTATTTTGCACATACTTTCTCAGTAAAAACGTTTCTCGTAAAAAGTTTATAATGTACTCTGTGGTTCTAATTGTGTTCTGTATTTCTGTAATTTGATTTAAATTATTACAACCAGGTTAAGTCTGTGGCTTTCTTAATGAAAATACAATTCTTTTTTATATTTCTCTTTAAAACATTTTGAAGCCCACCAATATCACCCGCCAATGTAAAACATCCTTCATATCCTTGGCTAACACACCTGTCATGCCATGTCCTTCGTTTTCTAAAAATGTCGCTTTCTGATTATAATTTGTCATTCAACTCCATCAGTTCTACGAATCCGAGAAATTTTGAGGATTGTATTTTATCTTCTTCAGTAAAACTATTTTTATGGAAAGTTGTTCTTTCCCAGCTATATCACACGACTCATCTACCAACACAATATAAGCATAAAGCCTTCTTTGCGGCCTGCAAAATTTCATTTTTAATTACCAAGATGCACAGGGCAATGATTTCATTTTGAATCTGTGGGGAGATATACATGACATTTTTCTTAACTTTTTCAATTTGCCGTTACAAAACTAGAAGACTTGAACCAATTATTAGTTTCAGCAGGTATTCAAGAACACCCTGATGTTGCTCTTTACTGCTTAAAGGCAAGTCATTTGTATGGTGTACCACAGAAAATAATCGAAGATATTTTAGATGACACGATTTACCGATTGCCTTCTGCTTCCTTCTGGTGAGCAGTACTCATCATTACAGTGACCGGTATTTTTTACAAGAAGTTCTTAACATCGTTAGCTGCTGATTGATGATAATGTGATGAAGCATTTTTTTCAATATTCATGGGTATTTTTAAAGTGACAGAAAGTTCAGTAACAAATTAATTACAATATAGTAGCAGTGGCACTTAAGTCTGCAAGCAACAATGATTAAATTTTCATTTCAAATTAGTGCCTTTAGCATCTACAGAAACGTTATTTTCAGGAAGGTACCAGCAGCGTTTTAGCATCTCTCTCCAACATCATTGTACTTAATTCATAAGACTGAAGTTAATGTGAAGCTGGGCACCTAGGTCAAATATACTGTAAATTCAAGATAATAAATATTTTGTCACAAATTAGCTCTTACACTATCGACTTTTTCACAATCGCTTGATGGTAATAAAAATAAATAAAAAACAAACGAATGCAGTTAATTATAGTTATTAAATAAAAATCGTACATTTTGTAGGTACTGAATATAATACTATATTAAAAGCCGTCGTCAGCCTTACTGAAAATACAAATTATTTACTTTTAAATTTTTTTCTTATATCCATTGTATAAAAAGTAGTTTATTAGCCCGCTCTGGGCAGACGTCACAGTAAAAACGATCCGATGCGTTCATGGGTCGAGTCAGCCTGCAATCTATCAGTATTTAAGCACGTGGCAAAAGCCCTCCACAACCTCGCTCACGTGCAATTAAAACGGCGGTGTTTTTGTTCAAGTTGGCTCACGCGGGACAGCGACAGTTTGTAGCCATGGATAACGAAAACAGTCGCATTTTAATACAATTCTATGATGCCAAAATTTTGTGTAATAGTAAATATGCGGTCTAATCAGACTCAGATGGTATCACCTCCATCCCCACCACACCATCACTTGAAAGTCCAATCAACGAATCCATATAGTCGCCAAAGGTCAGGATCAACATAATAGCTTTTTCCTAAGTAAGGAGTAAGTTGAAGTTAATGATAACAGAAAATTGAGTAGCATTAAGAAGATAGTATAAAACGGGTGCTATTACCATATCTTTGTCCATTCTTAGAGCTTCACACAATGCGTAAAAAACATCTGAAACTGTTCAAGAAATGATTGTTTTGACACTCGAAAAAGGTAATGGCTAGTACACGGT
>JARYHS010006229.1:0-22176 GCA_031002005.1 Vandiemenella viatica
TTCACTTATCACATCCAATGCATTCGCTTTTCTGTTTGAGGAAATTCGATATGAACTTAATGGAACAGAAATTGACCCGAAATAGAAACGTTGGTATCACAAGCACATTGAAAACGCTTATTTCTGCAAGCCCCCCCAAAATGGGCGTGTTGATCAATGCAGGATGGACTCAACGAGCCCCCGGAAATGGTTACTTTGATGTATGTATTACCACTGAGTATGCTCTTGGGGTTTTGCGAAGACTTTAAAAAGATACTTGCAAGTGTAAAACAAGAACTAATACTGATTCGAGCGAGGGACGATACAAATTCATATGTGCAAGCTAATCCCAAATCCTCAGGAAAGTAAATTCACAATCAGCAAGCTGGCATGGGAGATGCCTCATTTGCAAGTAGGTGAAAGAGAAAAACTAGCGTTGCTCAAGATGGTTGACAGTGGAAAACCACTACACATTAATTTCAGAAGTTGGGATCTGCTGGAGTACCCGTTGCTTCCAATCAGTAAGACTCAAATTTGGTCTTTGAAAACATCAACGCAACTGGAGAAACCTAGGTTCGTGGTTCTGGGATTACAAACAAACAGGAAACGGAATGCGGAATTCAGTGCTAGCCATCTTTGACGACTGCAATCTCACCAATGTCAAAGTGTTCCTAAATGATGTGGCGTATCCATATGAGAACATGAATCTAGACTTTAAGAAAAACCGAACCACAGTGTTGTATGACATGTATGCAAGATTCCAACAGTCTTACTACGAGCGAGACCTTCCTTCGCCGTTACTAAAACGTGAAGACTTTATAGAAACTACCCCTATCGCCGTAATAGACTGTTCACATCAAAATGAGTCTGTTAAAATAGGGCCTGTAGACATTCGTATGGAGTTTGATAGCAGTGAGAACTTTCCTGCCTACACCGCTGCATACTGCCCTGATCTTGCATGATCGTGCAGTAGAATATGTACCTCTAACCGGTTGTTGTGCGTAAGCTGACATAAAACCAAGTAGCAACCAGTCTTACCAAACATTACCATGCCGACCATCTTCCTGGACACACAGGGCTTCACGAAGAGAGATGGTGGGTTTATTTTCAAAGAAGTTGCTGTATGCATAGTGCGCTCAGACAAAATTATCGCAACACACTGTATTTGTGTATCGTCGCCATCGTGTGGAGGTAATGAACCAGAAGTTGGATGGCTTACACATAATTACCATGGAATACCTTGGAATTCTGACGGTGTTTCCTTCAGCAGGATGTGCTCTATACTACATGCAATAACCAATGATGATGATTCGATCATTTACGTTAAAGGACGGGAGAAGGCAAGATGGACGCAGAAAATTATAAGGAAGAAAGTATGCTACAACATTGAAGATTTAGGATGTCCACCACTGCGTGAACTCAAGAAAAATAATTGAGAAAACTTTGTAATTTACATATATTTTGTAATTAATATGTGTGCAATTTAAAATGTATTTTTAATCGCCAATTGGTGGGCGAAATAAAAAGATTTAAAAAAAATATATACTATCTTATTATTTAATTAGGATAGGTGAAATGACAAAAGAAAAATCTGGTAAAATGATTTTATTCTTCACTGTTTACAATTCTGCATACATCATTAAGTACAATCAAATTTTTAGTGTGCAACTATTTCATTCCTTAATTGTTGAACTATGTACTGATGGATGGATGGTGTCACTAATTATTACCACATACGTCATAACCACCTGTGCTTACAATTCTGTTAAATACATCAGTTCCTTTTATATCTTGTTCAACTTTGCGCTTAACATCATCATACACTAACAGTTTTTTATATGCCTTTATTTCTAGCTTTAAACATTCATAGTCTAGTGTTGAACAAGGGTTGTATGACACCTCATTGACATGTACATTATCAAAATGCATATCTATCAGATCCTGCACAGAACAACGGGGATATTCACTATTCACTTTCACTGATAACGTGTTCACAAACTCGTTGTAGTACTTACTAGCTTGATAACTCCAGGACTTCATGGTGTTGATGGTTCTGCTCACTGCAGGGATGGTGTCAACCAGGATGCTCCAAGTTGATTCTCCGAGAAACACACCATAGGCAGGCATAGCATTGTTGAACGCCCATATAGTTTTCGTTCCAGACACTGTTCGGGATGAGATGGTGTGGTCACCAAGTAATACACTCGTTTGCAGATGTTCACCGTTGTTGAAGAAGCTACCAATTGTATGGATCTGTGTTCTCAGCACATCCCACTCTTCATGTGTGAGAGTGACTTTATTGTACCCAACTTTTTCGAGTACAACTACTGCATTAAATCCAAGTTTAGGTGACAAACCAACAGTGAGCCGCTTGGTGTCACTGCTGTTTAACTTGTAGCTTGCTGAAAACAGGAGCACCATACTAGCCATAATGAACTGCACTTGACGAGTGTCGGCCGGGAACTGACTGGTGTGACGGGCGGGCTATGACGTCATGCACAGATTGAGGTTTGTGCTGCCATCTCGCGGCGGCGCGGCGGGGAGTGTGGGGGGGGAAGGTCCCCCCCCCCTTCAAGGTCAAGGTCAAAAAAGGTGCCAGCTAATACAGTTTCTTTCTACTGACAGTATATCTCGAGAACTAAGCAAGATATCAAAAACATTTACTCTTCAGGTTTGAGTTATCTCGTCGAGTTAGATAATAATCCATCATCAAGTTGTGGTGCCAAGGCTGTCGTATCATCCCCTTGATGTGTTCGTGCATATTCCCCGTGTTTCTAGGATAATCCAACTTGGCGACCACCCCTCCCCACTTCTCTCTTCGCAACTTCACTCCAGTGTGTGGTGAAGGTCCCTTGCGTCGCCTCCACCCTTTTCTATCGTCGATGGTTGTACACAGCTGGTCAGTGTGAACAATAAGAGGGGAGAAGGACTTGGTATCCTTCCCGAATTATAACCGGGTTTGTTATCCCCGGCGTACTTAATCTATTGGAGGAAAGTCTCTGTTGCCATGTATCTGCGAAACGTGTAAATTATTTCGTTGTCTCTGGTAAGTGGAACTTTGTTTGTGAAAAGTGTAGCTTATGCGGCGAGGATTTGAGATCCTCCCAGTATTCGCCTAGATCAGGGGTGGCACCCAGATGATCTTGCGAGCCACTTTGTAAGTGCGTCAGAACTCGGCGGGCTGCATATAAAATTATCAAAATTTTACTTTAGTAAAAGTCTCATAATTTTCAAGATACTGATTTTTTTTTTAAGTTTTTCGAAACATGTGACTTTGTTAAGTTTATTCAATACCATTTCTACAAATCATTGCTTTGGAACCCTGTTTTTTTTTTTTAATTTACTCAAAGCATTTGAGTCATGTTGTTTTTTCTTATAAGGTTAAAAAAAACTTATAAAATTGGTAATAACGAAGCAATTTTTAATGTAATTTGCACAATCCCCTTAGTACATTTTTTTTACACCACAGGCTGTTAAAGTCAGCCGTTTGAATAAATTTTTATACACTTTTTACATAAGATTTTTTAAACGTTTTTTTTGCCGTTTTGAGGAAAAATATCATTGGTTTAGATGACTCAAACATCCTTGAGAAAAAAATATGGTTACAAACGCCTTAATTTGTAGAAATGGCATGGAATAAACTGAACAAAGCCACATGTTTCGGAAAAAAAATTTAAAAGATCAATATCTCGAAAATGGCGAGACTTTTACTAAAATAAAGTTTCGTCATATAGTATGAAATGATGCGATCTATCTGCGACTGCAGGATTATCCTGTACATTATATTAGATGTTACAAGATGCGCGCGAATCATGAGTTCGCAGATTATAATATTATTACTCTGCGAACTCATAACTGTAAACTCATAAATAAAACAGGCAAAAGCAATATTAGCAAGAATGTTATTTTAAAATCAAAGTTATATTTTTCTCATAATTTAGACCGTTAATTTTTGAATATATCAAGCCACAAATAATGTATTTTTTTAATATTTTGGTTTTCACTACTTTGGCCATCATAAAATAAATATTATTTGTAAAAATGTGATGAATCTCGAGGAACAGGAAAATGTTCATGTAGGGCCGCCGGTTTGGTTACCCCTGGCCTAGATGATTGCGAGTAACTGATTTTTTTTTTTTTGGTCGTACCCGATTTATCTTCACCGCTGAAGATGTTTCTGATTATGAATGAAGTGACACGCGTACACCTAAAAATACAAATAAACAAATCCGATTACATTGCACGATATTAATTATTCATACAAACTTATTACCTTGCAATAGATGAACAGGCCCACAACATGAAGCTGTTATTTCCTATTTGTTTGGATTTCCAAAAAACGCCTTTCTTCTTTCATCACTTCTTGAATAGTGTTTAGTTAACTTCTCGAAATAGTACCAGAATGTAATATTCATAATCAGCATTAACGTTGTACTCTTTTCTCAGTTTTACTATAGATGTCTTCTTTTTTATACTGCAAATGTGATATTAATACGAAGCAAGCGTAGCATTTGAATTTTGCGGATATTCCGTATGGTATAGTTCACTCGTATAGCGAGATATATAACTTCCACTAATAAACGTAGTGGAAGACATCGTGTCTGGTTGCTTGCAGCAGTGAGACGAGCTTCTCCTCCGGCTAAAGCGCAAGTGACGTGAATAGAACTAGAATATGAAGTAAGTGTTATTACGTGCATTTTTCTTCATATCTCTGTGCAGCATAGACCACTAGTTTTCCGACCCTGCATACCAGTACACACGGAGTTCATGATAGCAAAAAATTGCTTCAGTTGACTGCAACAGGGAAAGGATTACTCATGATACGCGCAAGGCTAAAAACCGTGCAACGGAATAGAGCAACAATGAGAGACAAGAATGAGTTGTAAAAAGCTGTAGAGCCAACACTGTGGATCATATAAAAAATTTGAGTAGATTAAACCATTAAGGAATTTAAACAAATTAAAGAACGTCAGAATTAAAAATGACTTAGATGGGTTCGTTTGCTTAGGAAATTATCTGACTAGTGAGGTGTAAAGCAATTATTAAGTTCTATGTATTAAAAACAAGTAGAGTAATTTGCAACAGTCGAAACAAAAATAAAAAAATTATTTAAGCTAAAAATAAAACAAATAACAGTTGCCACAAAAGCATGGATGTTAAAGACGGGAGGGAAGTAGCAAGAAAAGTCAGTTTTAAGGAAAAATTATTGAAATTAGAATCGTCTATAAGGTTTCCGGAATATAGGTTGTGAAACTCGAAAGTAGTATATAAAAAAAATATAATTATTATAAATGTAAATGCTTCTGGAGAAAATTAAATGTAACGGTTGAAAATAAACTTTTTGTGGATACTATGGGTGATGAAAAAAAATTATGGAAGATATGCAGCTAAATGAAACAAGTGAAGGATACTGAACATCGGTAGAAGATGAACATCTTGATTGAAGGTCATTGAAGATTACACTGGCGTATGAAATGTGAACAAATATTTTTCGGGGAAGGCCTTCCAATTTAATTTACGTAGGAAAAAAAAAAAAAAAAAAAAAAAAAAAAAAAAAAAAAAAAAAAAAAAAAATTCAAAAAAATTACATAGTGTCCAGAAGAATACTATGCTAAAACGATTCTTGACAATCGTTGTAAATAAAATATGTTTACGTTGAAATTCATTTTACAGTGTGCTGATATGAAACTACATCAAGCGTAAAGGATTAAATATGAGTCTTTAACAGATGACGGACGTCTTGTCGAGGCCCGCCCTGCCGTGGGACTCTGACTGAAGACAAAGCGCCTCCATAAAACTGGATGACGCGTCCAATATGGCCCGCGGCCATAGCTCACATACAACGCTCCATCTCGTCTCAGACCCCTGCCGGGCGCACGTCGAATCAGCTCGAACTCGGAGGTGTCGCGTGCGATGACTTAGAGACTTTAGCGCTGACGGGGTGGTCTTTGTAAAGCAGGGGTGGCCAGCCCAAATGATCTTGCGGGCCACTTTGGAGATGCATTATAACTTCGCAGGCCGCATATAAAATTATATATCCACATATTAGATTTAGACCCACTATAGACATTTTTGGAGTGAAAAATTGAAACATAATGAATTATTATTGTGTTTGCTATTATTCTTACATGTAAGCATAGATAATATAATAATAATAACACTAAACCCACATTGTAAAGAAATATATAACACTAAAAATGTATTATAAATTATTTTTTTTTTTTTTTTTTTTTTTTTTTTTTTTGTAAAAGTGTGATGACTCTCGTGGGCCGGAAAAATATTCAAGGCGGGCCGCGGGTTGGCCACCCCTGGTGTAAAGGGTGAGTAGACGTCAAAGTGCAGTGGACCTTACGCGCCGTTACTGGAGTTGTGGTTAACAGTGGCGGTATCAGCTTAATGAAGCAATGAAAATTGCTAAATTGAAAATCTCAAGTACAAAAATCAGCAAACTTAAAAGAAAGGTAATGCTGTACAAAGTGTGAGATAACGAAGGTTATCTAAGCATCAATCTAAATTTTTTGTTAACATATATCTGATCCCTGTTTTTTTTTTTAAAAAAAAAAAAAAAAAAAAAAAAAAAAAAAAAAAAAAAAAAAAAAGGATTATTCCAGGAAGCAAGATCTAATAAATTAAGAAGAGATTATTATGTTTTGGCTTTTATGGCGAGTCTGAGGAGTGAATGTAGAAGACATCATTTTTACGTTGATTTAAAATATATGAAAAAGGTTTTGAGTTGGAGGCGAATAGAAGTATAATTATCTCTTATTAATGGGAATGGACAGTTTGATTTAATAAAGTAAATCTGTGAAATCAAGCGATGTAGACTCCAAATGATTTATAATCTTGTTTGTGTTAAATATGAAATAGAGAAAAGATAATCTGCACAACCACTGAAATAGCTTACAAAAGGCAGAAGCAAAGAAATCAGAGTATCATAGTGAAACTCAGTGCTTAAACAGGGAAAGAAGCGTCGGAGAGCCACAGATGGTTGAAGTAAAAATTAGAAAATTGGCTGGAATGAATAAAGCCTTTTACATCAGGAAGAACTAGATAATTTTTTTGTTTACACCTCGTCGACGTCGTGGTCATCAAAGGCGGGTAAGCACGGGTGCAAGGAATGGGAGGGAATTCGGCCGCGTAATTTTGAAAGAACTACCCAGGCATCCACCTGTCATGATTTAGGGACACCACGGATAGGGATTTCAAATCGCATGCTCCTGAATTCGAGGTCCGAAAGTTATCATGCTCGGTTTATTTCCTTCTGTATATATCATTTTAAACATTATGAACTGACCGGTGGAAACCTTTCTTTGGATAATCAACATGTATGGATGTGAGACGTGGACAGAATGAGTGCTGAGAAGAATAGACTACTAAGATCAGCTGGAAATACTCTGGGAGGGATAAAAGGTGTTGTAACAGTGCTGGCGAATACGGACGTGCTTACCTAATTTCTCTTCTTGCGAAAGAAATGTTCATCTGGGGCAAGAAGAGAAATCAGCTGTCGCCGAACACATTGTCCAAGAAGGTCATACATTTGATTTTGGAAAAAAAGAAACGCTTCAATTTTAACACGAGACAAAGATTTTTGGGACAGCATTATTACAGAAGCCGTAGAAACCGGAAAAAACTGATTTTTTAGTTAACAGGGAGACTGGTTACCAACTCAGTGAGGCCTGGAACTCGGCTATCAAAATACTGAAACGGCTTCCCCTCGGTAATGAGCAGAATAGTGGATGACGTCATCGCGCTGGCTTGACATTTGCTTTCCACCGTTTCCGCAGCAGCGTGTAAACAAGCAGTTACACAGTGATATTTATGATTACAAATGGCGGCTGAGGTAGACGCCTTCCAAACGTCCCAGAAGTGTGATTTTTTACGCTACTGGAAGTCCGAGAAAAGTTTATTTTTATAGTGATTTTGTTTTTTGGCTTTCCGACTAGTCCAACAGCAGGATCTCGGATGTGCAAGGAACTTAAAGGAATGTAGTCATGATATTTTGAAGTTATTATCCAAGAATTCGCTTGGGAAACCATGGAAAATGGTTATCTGCATTGCTATACAGAAATTTGAACGTTGTTGGCCCAGGGAGAAAGGATTAGAGGCAAGGAACAGGAGGGGATTAACTCATGTCGTTTTGAAGGAGCCATTGCAGTATTATTCAGAGAACAATGGAGAAGCGTAAAGCTTATGGCTGGTCCTGTGATGAAACCAGCGTACCTTTGCATTCCAAGACTAGAACCATTCGACCACTAGGCTCAGGGGCTGCTAGTGTAAAAGATATGACTTTCACATAAACGCCGAAGAGCAGTAAAGAACAGGACACCAAACTCAGTGCCTGTACTCTACCGTAACAACCAGCACAAACTTTACATCGACACCGTTACCTGTAGTGATTGTGGAGTGTTGTTTGGGTTAGAGCGGAGAAATGCGACCCGTTGATGTGTTGTAACTGGGCCACTTTCTGGCCCGTTGTTAACAAACTGTATTCGTTGAAGCGAGCGTCACGTTAAATTTGCTCGACCACGAAACCGCGTTAGCCTCGGCTCCATTACGCTCACGCAAAATGTACGCTCCACTGGCATCCGGGAGTATGAGAACCAGGAGTCAGATTTCAGCGTGTAAAATGGGCAGTTTGAAAGTGACACCAACGGCACGTCGCATTCTGTGTGAATAATGTTGGTCCCTCCGCCAAAACAACGACTGTACTCTCCCAAAATGAGCCTGGGTTATTAAAACCGCCTCGTGAAACAAGTAAGCAAAGTAAAGTAAAAGGTCATGCCATCTGTCTAGTCGATGAACTAGAACGAAGGAAACAAAAGTGACATAAAAACACTAACACCTCATATAAATCATTATATGACAATGAAGAAAGAAACACATGGTAAACTAAACTTCTTGACATAACCATAAAAAGACACAAACAGTATCACTTGCGCTGAATACATAGGGAACCCAGCACCATAGACCTGATAATTAAATCATATGGTGAAACTCGCATTACAGTCTTTTTTACCTTAATATGATTAAAAGAAATAACGTAAACAATAAATCCCCCCAAAAAAGTTTTTTCTCCATTCTCGCACCATCTGGGTCGAAAATATATCCCTGGTGGTGACCTGAAAATCCTTAGTCTCTCGCTTTATCACTATTCTGCCTTCGTTTTCCAAATCAAGTTTTAGTTTCGTTCTTCGTTTCCAATCTACTACTCCTCCGACTACTCCCTCTAATCCTTCTACTATATTTCTTCACTTCGTCATTCTTCCAATCATTCCTTTTCTATTTCCATCCTTCTTTCTTCCATTGCTCTCCTTTAGCATGCGTTTCCGCCCTTTGTTCATTTTCGGTTCTTCCGTCGTTATCATTTCCTTTTTCACATATCTCTTCTTTTTCCATCCTATTTTCGTTCTTGCCTCCGACTTCATCCTTTGTTTTATCTTCCTTTTCCCGATGTAGTATTACATCGTCATTCACCAGTCCGGGAGGGTTCATAACAAACCCCCTCTCCCCTTCCTAACATGGAACGAAGCTTTTTTCCTTTACTGATTCCAGAAGTCAGGTAGTATTTTCTCCTGTCAGACTTTCGTAAATTACATATGGAGATACTTAAATGACTAAAGTAAACATCGACATACTCTTGTGGGTTTTGTACATTGAATATATAAATGAATATATATATATGAATGAAAAGCTACTTGGCATGGCTCGGAACCTCTCCTCCCCACGTAGTTCAGCTTAGCTTTCTACCCAAACCCTCCCCCAAGACCAATCCACGTAGTTTATGGACGCTCCCTATCGTTTGACATTACCTTTCATACTCTGCTTCTTAAACTTTCTTTACTGTAGGAATCATTTCCATTGCTTCCTGGGTTTCGTTAATTAACTTACTGTAGTCTTTTTTTGTACCAACGTCGTAATGGATCTGAAATCTCTAAAATTACTCTTATTATAAGCGTCTCCATGTCGGCCACAGTAGCGTAGAGGCCATAGTACTGGCTTAGCGTACCGAAGTCGCTGATATGAGTACGGCCGAGAGAATCGCTGTTTAAGTGTTGACTCCACCCTGTGTGTGTGTGTGTGTTTTTTTTTTTTTTTCCTGTGAACATACTCTCGACTGATTTGATGGAACTTACTATCTTACGCTAAACCTTTTCATCTCAGCATACCCCTTACAACCCTCGTCCTCAATTATCTGCTTCATATATTCTTATCTCTGTATTCCTCTACATTTCTTATCTTCGACTGTTCCATCAACTAACAAGTTAACCAGTCCAGCATGTCTCAAAATATGACCTACCATCCTACCTCTTCTTTCTGTAAAACTCTTCCACAAACTTCTTTCCTCGCCCATCATTTCCAAAACTCGTTAGTTTCGTAATTTATCCGTCCATTTAATTTTCAGCATCCTTCAATAGCAGCACATTTCAAATGCTTCAATTTTCTTCTTTCTGGTATTCCTAACGTCCATGCTACCATAAGGTTCTGTGCTCCACACATGGAAAAAACTTCTTTCTGAGTCCTAGATCAATGTTTGAAACTAAAAGGTTCTTCATTTTCATAAAGGCTCTTTTCGTTAATGCTGTTCTGCTTTTAACATCATTCCTGCTTCGACCATACAGTGTTGTTGTGTTCTCATATAATCATGTGAGGTTTCGGAAACGGAACGATCGTTGCTATGAAATTATGCACTCGCTTCGAATTCTCCAATCATTTTTCTCATATGGTTTGAGTAACTGACTGAAAATGCACTTGTAACTAGTACTTTTTTACATGAAATAAATGTTACTACCTTATTACCATCTGGTCTCTTTTGCCTCAGCAGCTTGTTTTGCAGTCCCGTTACTTGAAGTAACCTCTTCCATTGAATCACTGCTTCAGTGAGAAAGGCTTTTATGGAAGAATATTATATAATTTCATTTAGCTCAAAATAAATAGTACATTTAAGTTTCAACTAAGTGAAATGGATAATTATATTCATATGACAATATGACAACTTGACATTTTTTTTTTTTTTTTTTTTTTTTTTTGTTTTTTTGATGTTTTTATATCCCTGGCACCGACAACTTTGGCGTCCTGGCTAGGATTTTAATAGTTCCTTGATGTTTTCTCTATTTTCTTTTTAGGGGAAAAATTTCAGCCTTCTGGGAGGTCTTTGTAAATGTAATTAGTGTGGCTTTTGATATTGGACTGCGTGAATGAGAAAGTGGTTGGAATGTGATAACGTGGCATTAGTGAGATGTGCACATTGTTCTCTTCCACTTCGTTTTAATCACTTCATAAAAATTCCGCATCAGCACTTTGAGGTCTAATATAAGCACTATCAGGTGTGTGGTACTGCTGTATATGCGTGTTTTTGCCCTGTATTAACGTACTTTAAGCAAAGAGTATTTGGCACTGTTGATTGAAAATGTATTGATACACCGACGTCATTGAATTACGTATAATTTCCCTCATACGGTACTGATATCTTGTTACTTTGTTTCTCTCTATTAAAATGTTACTTGAGGTAGAATGCAACGTTTTGTATGAAAATGACACACACCACTGTTTTGTTTATGATCGCTTGTTATTCTAAGCATGTTTTCGTGCGGTTCCGAGCGGTCGAGATCAAAGGTGTCCCCTTTAAGCAGTGTGTCAATAGCGAATGCGGTAGTTACCTAATCTAATATTTGTAGTTATTTTGCGGTATCCTGAACGTTAAACTGGTTGTACTACATTTTGCCGTCACATCACCTTTTTCCTTGGGCACTACAGGCGAGGGAGTGACCTCAATTCCGAGAGGTAAATTCATCAGAGACTCGGAGGGGAGGGGGGGAGGGTATTTTTTCTGCAGTCCTCCAGAGTCCTTTCACGATCCCTTCTCAAAGTTTCTGAACTAGAATTTCGTCGAATAAGCATCAGCAGCGGCCGGCAGAAATAAAAGCTCTCTCCGTCAAAGTTGTGGTGACTTTGTTATTGTGGCGGCAGCGAGTTCCACTGATCCGACGAGAGAGAACTTGAGCCGCGGAGGGAGGGCCTGCTGCTCATTGGTGGAGCGAAAAGGGCGGCTACCGCGCCCTGTGCTGAAAAAATAAACGACCACTTCAGCCGCACGGAAAAACTTTGGAGCATATGCGTTGCGACAATCTCACAATCGAACAATTATTATTATTACTATCAATATTATTGCATTACTAGCTTCAGGCCCGACAGACATAACGGATTGAACGCAATATTCTGACAATTCATTTCTTAGCAATTGATTATTCATACGGAATTGTTATTATATAATGCTCATAACCACGATTTCGTAAGTTTTTACATATTTCGTTCCCAGTTTACATTGCAATACAATCGTAACTTCTGAATTAATGGCGACATAAGTATACTCGTAATGAAAGTTATCGATGCAGGTTCGCAAGTTGATGCAGTTTTTTTGGATTTTCAGAAAGCTTTTGATTCTGTGCCACACAACCGACTCTTAGCGAAGATTCGAGCTTACGGTATTTCGGTTCAGATTTGCGAGTGGATACGTGATTTTCTAACTGGTCGACCACAGTATGTCGTTGTTGACGGGGAAGCCTCTTCTAAGATAAATGTTACTTCGGGCGTTCCTCAATAAAGTGTAATAGGTCCACTTCTTACCTTATTATTTATAAACGATCTAGGTGACAATGTCAAATGCTGGTTGCGATTGTTTGCCGACGATGCGGTTATCTATAGGAAAATAAGGTGCTCCGACGATTGCTTAGAAATTCAGCGCGATTTGGATGCTACTTTCGATTAGTGCCGTAAATGGCAGCTCACACTTAATTGCAAAAAGTGAAAGGTAATGCGGATAAGTAACAAGAAGAATCAGTTTGTTCACGAGTACAAAATAAACAATTCAGCTGTTGACACGGTTGATTCCGTGAAGTATCTGGGGGTGATAGTACAAAGCAACATGAAATGGGACATGCACATAACTTCCGTCGTAGGCAAGGCTAATTCTAAATTACGATTCATAGGTCGTATTTTGAGAAATTTTTATCCTCATACAAAGGAGATAGCGTATAAAACACTAGTGCGTCCGCATCTCGATTACTGTTGTGGGGTTTGGGATCCCTATCGCGAGGTTCTAATTGACTCAGTGGAGATGGTGCAGAGGAGAGCCGCTCGATTCGTTACTTGTTGTTACAGCCCTTAAGAAAGCGTCACTGAATTGTTACATAGATTGGGCTTGGATAGTTTGTAATACAGGCGACGTAGCTTACGTTCGAATTTATTGGAGAATGTGAAAAAATTTAAATTTCGAGTGCAATGAAATACTTCTTCCGCCAACCTATTTAGGTCGCAATGACCGGAGGGATAAGATTAGAGAAATAAAATGCCGTATTGATGCTTTTATGTATTCCTTCTTTCCTTGCACTATTAGGGATTGGAATGCGCGGGTTTAGGATTGGTGCTTAGCACCCTCTGCCACCCACAATGTTTGTGATTTGCAGAGTATGGATGTAGATGTAGATAGAACCTAGTGAAATTAAAAATAAATTAGGAATCCCAAAACTATTTGCTGTACCATGTAATATCAGTTTTATTCCATGTCGAGGCACAATTCAGCACAGTGAATGTAGAGCTACTTCTGTCCACATGATGTAATAAGTTCATTAACATGGTCTTTTTGATTTCAGACTGAATTATGCTGTAACAAAATGTGTGAGTAGCGATTCTGATCAACTCAACCGCAGCCCCCGCTAATATTACCGTTCCAAAATCATAGCTTCTGTTACTCTCATATGAATAAACGATGGTTATCACCTAAGATGATAGTAGAAATTTATTCTGGAAGATTTTATAAAGAAACACATTTTTACTAGTATATATCGTGACATGAGTACCTTACATTTGTTAAATTCTCGGAGTATTTAGCTACAATTAAAAAAAAAAAAAATCAATGCATTTTATTTTAAATAACGGAAATAATTTAGAAAACGAATAACTGTTATTTATTTGCTTCATATATTTCGCGATTACGTATGTTTCGTGTAAACATTCTCTGAGATTTTAATAAACTTCATTGCTTTTTTTGTCTTCAGGCCAAAAAAAAAGTTTAGGTTATGTGTAACCTAGTTCCTTTGCATTTTACAGAGAATATAGCGTAAACATGGAATGCCCTTCTCCTTACTTAAATTTCTGCTTCCAGTCGTCGTAAATAAACAAAAAACAACAAGTAAATTTAAACAAACGTGCAATTATATCTTTTTTACTCTCTGCCTCGCAATAAAATTATATAACCCCTGCTGTTCGCATTTTTGCGTTGTTACTCCACAACTGACAACTACCTTTTATCTGGCATCGCAATTACACTTTCTTTTAACACTTTAAGTGCAAATAAAATCAAATTCAGTTATGTATTTGCCATTTACACTTCATTTTAACAGTATAAACGCAAACAAAATCACTACAGTTATTCATTTGAGTTTTCCTGGTTATCCAAGCAGCGCTTTGGCTGCAGTCAGTGTAACTAACACTTCGGGCATTATCGAGACTCCCGGAAGTTGCCGATGTATCGAGGTGAGCGCAGTCTCCAGGCAACGCATTTTATTAAATAGGACTATTACTATCAATTTAATTACATTGTTTTCCTTTCATTCACTATAAGTGTCATGAATAATTGTATTGACCTTTGTGCAATGATTTTTATTTAAAGGGGTTACCATAAACTGTAGTTTGTATAGTCGCTGGGCAGCGTAATATTACTATCATTAGATAGTATGGTAACAATCTTTGGCCTGACGAGCATAGCTGAGCTAGCAGCAAGCAATTCATTGTGTGGTGAGCACCCGTACCTACTATGTAAGCATTGCTCCGCACGAATTTAAGTATCACTGTGTGAAACTAATATTTTTAATGTGAAGTGTTTAGGAGGCGTGTAAATATTTATTCAAGTAACTATATTGTATAAATTGAAAGATATTTCATTGCGAGCCTAGTTTATCATATCTACAATTGGCAATAATACCTCCCAGTTGTTTGGCGGATATGAGTGATTAACTCATTTCAATTAATACATAAATGAACATTCAACTATCATGTGTTCGAAACGAGATTTGGCATTACTCGTTCAATACCACGCTATTACCACGATCGGCGTGGAAATGCCAATAAGTTACGTAATTCGTCAGAGTGTGTTTAGTAACTTTCGACAAGTAATTAATCCACACTAATTAAGTGGTTACTGATAACGTCCAAACAATTACAGCAAATATCAAGACCAGCGAAAAACCGTAATTTGTTCAACGGCAATTTAGAGTTGGAGGACTACCACTCATCGACAAGAAAAGTACGACATACATCAATTAACGGTTTAATTTTATTTATGGCTTTACGATTAGGATTATTGTACAAAAGCTAAATACGTGCAATGACCCAGTTGTACCTCAACTGGCGAAAATCAGTGCCAAATATAGCGACACACACACATAAGTCGTCTAGAGGACGAATCTAATTAGTCGAGTAATCAGCTAAAAATTTACGCGCTTAGCTCACGAGATGTATAAGACTAAGAAGAGACACCAATTTAACAACAAGGCAAACTAACCTAATTCGAAATCTTAGAAAATCGACTATTCGCAATTACACCCAAATTTACGGAAATTGTTTAAACGTGGTTCATAACATGCATTCAGTGACCAACACATAATACGACCTATTAATACATTAAGTATATCTTTCGCCTGGATCATTAGCTGGAGAGCTGTAAGTTATGCACGATTGAGGCGACCTGCAAGACTCTTCCTCTTCTCCTTCACCACATTTTTCCCATTATTTTGCAGTCGGCTGCCATCGATGAGTTTTATTTATGGTTGGCATGGTAAAATTTAGACCTATGTATGTAAGGCCGCATGCCCCTGTTGAAACCCAGCATTTTATACCTACTGCCAAGTGCTACTAAGTTATAATGGGAGATTTCAAGCGTTGCCACCTGTCTTTGAAACGAGTAACTGTGCTCAGTTTGTGATAAATGTATGATTTGTTTGTGATATGAGTAGTTTATGAGGGTGATATTGTGGCGCGTCCTACAGGACTCGCTTTCTGCAAATCGAGTCAACAAATCTGTATAGACTGGACTTCTTTCAAATGTTTAGAAATATTTGTTTCTCTAATGCGGACACGGAATGCAACTGATTCAAAGTTAAACGAGAACTATAACAACGGAATCCTCTGAAACTCGTCTATGAAGCACATAGACTTCTGTTTAATGACACATGCAACATCGAACCGCCTACGATAAGACGACTCAATCTCCTAATTGCCCAGTATAATAAGATCTGTGATAACTTGGATCTGCCCATCCATGACGACATGTATAATATGTTTGTGAGACTTAAATCGAGAAATCCAAGTGTAAAGACTGTAAAACAGATTATATCTGATAATTTTAATGGGAGAGATGCTTGGAAATTGGAGTGGATAGCCTCAGCCCCACCAGAATGGCACTCCCTGTTTGACAGTCAACAGGCACTAAAGGAACTCGACCTTCCTCGCAAAACCTGGGCAGCTCTTAACAGAGTTAGGACTGGTCATGGAAGATCTGCTTCATCTTTGTATACATGGGGAATGAGAGATTCACCGAGATGCGACTGTGGTGAGGAAAAACAAACCATCCGTCACGTGACATTTGACTGCCCACTTCGAGCATTCAGGGGATCACCAATAGATTTTATTAACATTTCTAATGAAGCTTTAGATTGGCTACACCATGTTAATTTTGAATTTTAATTGTAATTTAATGTTGTATTGTATTATTTTTGTGCAATGGCCATAAGCTAAATAAATAAATAAATAAACAGATGCAGCTTTTTCTACGAAACTGCTTCATCCTTTCTTTTAAAAATTCATAATCCTCTCTTCTTACTTCTAGGATAACATGCACAAAACTCAAGAACATTTCGCAAAAAAAAAGTATTTTTCTTCTTAAGCAGTCTTACCGAGACATTTTCCTGGCGCGCCGTCGTTAGTTAACTTGAAAAACAGATTAGTGTTTTAATTAAGTTGTCCCAAACTCGCGAGGTTTTTTTAATTTTACTTCTCCTCCGTGGCGCCTGTTTTCCATGCCAACGACCTAGGGGAACCTCCGCTCTCCAACAATTAAAGACGCTACGCTGAAGCTGCCGCCGCGGTTAATTCGCTTAAGCGGCCGCGAGAGGAGCCACCAGCGCCGACGACGGATTTTAATATCTCTGGAAGTTTATCCCATCTCTTAGAGCAACACGCTGCTCCATCCCGGTTTCACTCTCAATAAAATCCCGAGATTAGCTTTCCTTCTTCCCCTCCCCTGCCCCCACTTCTCATTTTATTTTTTTCGCCTCGCCGTACAGTTTCTGGACTTTCTCCGAGATTACACCGGTCTCATATCGGAAACGCAGTTCCGCGCTCCACTCTCTCTAGTGCTGCGAGTAAGTGCAACAAATGCAGCGAATTCTCTGCCCGGCTCCCGTTGTGAGTGGTACAACTCGAAAGCAAGAAACTCAACACAGCATTCGAAACATTGCTCTAACAGGCTATGCGTTAACTTTAGCCATTCTATTTGATGATAATGTTTTATGTCTGTGTTAGCTCATAAACGTCCGAACTATGAAAGTAGTGGTTAATGCTTAGTACTGTAACCGTTTATCGTTCAATTTAGTCATCGATATGCACGGTTTTATTCATTGTGTTTATTACGTGCGGTGTGTACTCTGCTTCTACTCATTTATCGTAAACTAAAATTTCACACGGCTTTATTTGTCGTGTAGTAGGGCTGATACGTGAATGCGTCTTTCCTACCGAGCTTAGTGAGTGATCAGCAACATTCTGGCCTGCCAAATCAAGAGGACGCATGTTCGATGCTAGAGTCGGCGATCCAGATTACGGTTTGCAATTATGTCCCTGGAAATATCTTTAAACATTGCCATTCCCGAACTTCTTTCCGTTCCTTGGTCAACATCATTTCCACTCAGTAAAGTCACAGCGCTTTATTATTTTCCTGATGGCTTTACGTCTCGTCGAGGTCATGGTAATTAGAGGCGGGAAATGACTGGGGACAAGGAATCAGAAGGAATTTAAACATGAAGAACCATCCAGCTATTCATCTGGAGTGATTTCGGGAACTGTGGAAGATTGAAATATGGATGGCCATTGCACTTTGAGAATGTTTTCTGCAGATACGCATCATTTGAGCCAGGGGTAGTTTCGTATGCGACAATAGTTATTCTATTTGTGGTTCTTGTCACATCTACTCTGACTTTGTCTTTAGGTCACAGCGCGGTTAGAGCTCTGGCCTCGCATTTTGAAGGTCGCCGGTTCGAATCCCCATCCGGGCATCCAGATTTGGGTTTTCCAAGATTTCCCCAAATCACTCCAGGCGAATGCCGGGATGCTTCCTACAAAAGGCCATGGTCTAATTCCTTCCCGTTCCTTGTCGCCAGTCCCATCCCGCCAATAATGACAACGACGAGGCGTAAAGCCATTGGTAAAAAAAAAGGTCATAGCATGCAAAATTGTCATTTTCTTTCAGTCCTTACACACCAATTGTTGTCTTGATCTCACTTCAGACTGAACATAGAGTGTGTAAAGTTTTGATTCCGCAAAGACTGGATTTATCGACCGTTTAAAAGGACGATCTGAATTCAACAGAGCACACGAAATCATTTCGTGTTGATATTGGCTTTCGTTGAGGAGGAGAGGGTAAGCGGGAGGAGTTTATTTACATTATCGAACAAGTGATCACTTTTTTTAAAACTGCTTAACGTCTCTTAACAGCGAGGTCTTTAGAGACGGGAAAGGATGGGGGGAAAGGAATGGGAAGGAATTCGGTCATGGCCTTTTAAATGAAGCATCCCAGCATTTGCCTGGAGTGATTTTGGAAACCATGTAAAACCCAAATCTGGATGCCCGGACGGGGATTCAAACCGCCGTCCTCCCGAATGCGAAGCCAAAGTGATCACGTAACCTGTCCAACCACGCCTTATACTCTGGCATACTGGTAGTAGCCACTCAGCAGTAAGATTTCAAATTCTTCCCATTCGTTGCAAAAACCCTAAATCCTCCATGCACTTTTACGTACAAAATTTTTGATATTTTCCGAAAGCGAAAATATTTTATGGTGATTAAGTAGTTGTCAAGACCGGGTACTATTAAAAAAATCAGATAACGACGTCCCCCTCTCCCCTCCATCATAACAATTAATTCTGCATCCTAAAATTTGTAACTGTTTGCTCATATAAAACATTTGATAGTTTTTATACTCAGACGTGTAAAGGTTCTATTCAGTAGTCATTATATGCTCGATGAGTTTTGATGTTATCAAAATGCACTTTCATGATCCGAAGAAATTTAAGTTGTAATTTTCTTACAGGAAGCACTATCGCTTGCGTTAGAGATACTCTGAGATTTCACTTTTTATTTGAAATAATCAAACCAAAGGAAGAATAAACAAGCTGTAACATTAATGTAACAATACATACTGTGCTACTATCATGTTCACTGTGCTATGATAAACGTGTACATTTTGTCAGCTGATTGTTTTGAGGGGAAATACGAATATTCAACGTAAATCTTCGAACCTTGAAATTATAATATTGCTTCAAACTTCCTTGCGAATGACGGATCAAAAATTTTAGCAGAAAGTATTAAAAATAGAGTTTCATACGCGAATGGAGACTAAAGTTCACGAAATTTCATAGCAATCACATCCTTCTATGTTTCGTTATTATTATTTTCTAATGATCTCGACATCGACGTATAATAAAGCTGTAAGTAAAAAAAATAAATATACAAATAAAGAGCGAGTGAATTGTAAACAATGGAAAAGAGGAAGATGGTAATGCCATTCCAGAATTTGCTTGCAGTTCTTTCTGGAACCCATGAAAAACCGAAATCTTTCAATTAGACCAGGAACTAACCCGAAAATGCTCTAGTTGTTAACCTTCTAGGAAATTGATTAGTATTTTTCGATTACATTTGAATTTACTTTCGGATAAAAAACTTTACATTTTCTATACGCTTCTAGCCTTACTTCAAACTTCGGGAATCACGAAAATATTATTTAATTACCTTATTAATCGTATGACTATCCCTTTTCTCGATCGATCATATTGTTTTATCAGTCTGTCTTACAAGTAACCTACTTGACCGCTGGTTACATAATTATAAAAGCTACTCATGTAGAATTGAGTTTGGTATCAAGTACCACACTGAATTCTTTTTCTTTTCTTTTTTTCCTTATGGTTTCACGCCTTATCGACGTCCAAGTCATTAGAGGCGTGAAAGGACTTGAGGCAAGGAATGGGAAGGAACTCGGCCAATGCCTATTGGGGTAAGCGTCCCAGCATTCACCTAGAGTGATTTTGGAAAACCATGGAAAACCCAAATCTGGATACTCCGGCGTTGATTCCAACCAACGTCCTCTTGAATGCGAGGCAGAGCGTTACAGCTCACCCAACACGTTCGGTCAATTGTGACCATTAACAAATTGTATTGGAAACTTGATTTAACATTCAATTTCACTTTAAAATCATTAAGCTCAATGAAATTACGAATTTCAGAAGTTTTCATCAGCAGCAGCTGCAAGGGTTTTCTGGTATTCAGCAGGTCAATTGACAGCGACAGCCTTCCATGCCTCCCTTCGTACCGCCAGTCTCTTGTCTCTATACATTTCCCATTTATTACGATGTCATCAAGAATTTTCTTTCTTCGTTGACCTGTTCTTTTCAAGCAGGTACTCATTCCACAACACATGACCAATCCAATCCAATTCCTTTTTCTGTTCCTTATTGTTTTTATGAGTGACCTTTGCTCTCCTACTCATTCCAACACCTCATCATTCCTTACTTTGTCTTTCCATCTTACTTTCTCCGTCCTCCTCCATATCCACATTTCGAAAGCTTCCAACCTCTTTAGATCTTCTTTACGTAGCGTCAGTAGTAAGTATATGTCTGTTTGGCTCCCCAATTATCTGGCCCTGCGGCCGCTTCCCCTATAATTAGGCGCCGCCGCCCTGTAATTATCTACCTGGCTGCCGGCGCCGCTTACCGTCATTATCTTTGTAGGTCACGCGCCACGCCCCCTGCAGACACGACGGCGCCTCTATCTTGGAGTGCAGGCCGCTTCCCCTCCTATATCCAGAACACCCATGCCGGTTCTGTATTAAATAGGTCACGCGCCCCGCCCCCTGTAGCCACGCCGGCGCCGCTCTCACCGTAATTATCTTTGTAGGTCACGCGCCCCGCCCCTGCAGCCACGCTGGCGCCTCTCACCGTAATTATCTTGGGGTGCATCAGTATAAAAGAAGCGTCGTAACAGGAACTAAGCCAGTTGTATCTGAACTTACGCAGAGACAATGTCTTCGCAAAGCATTGAAGATTTGCTTTCTCTCGATGACGTGAATCTGCAAGGTAATTATTTTTTCATACATTGCCAGTTTCAATTATTTATTAACAAAATTTTTGTATTCTTTTAAACTATGCAATCTTTTTTAGATTTACTGTCTGAAGGAGCCACTAGTGATGGAAGTCTGTTGGTTTTCGGTTCCAACGAATGGAATTGGGAATTATTTGATAAATATCTCAGTAAGTTTTTTTTTATTTCATTTAGTTAACATAGCGATTTATCCTATGTTACCATCTAAACTTTTTTTTTTTTTTTTTTTTTTTTTACAGATACGCCATCTGACGGACTAGAGTTCGAGGGTATACCTACCACTAGTGCTTACGATGTACCCATACAAATGAATGGTAAGTCCCACTTTGCTTATTTATTACTTGTAATTTGATGTTAACATAAATCCATGTACTGTTAAATATTTGATATTGTTGATAAAAATATTTCATTTAATTAACATTGCGTTTTATCCTAACTTTTTTTTTTTTTTTACAGATATGCCATCTGAAGAACTAGAGTTCGAGGGTATCCCTACTTACGATGTACCCATACAAATGAATGGCAAGTTATTTATTTCATACATTCCTTGTAATTAGATGTCAGCTTTATTCTGATAGCTTTCTATCGTTTCATGAGTATAATTTTTTCATTTAACAAAAATCCATGTACTGTTTTAACTTAATATTGAATATGGTATGCTTTAAAAAAATTTCATTTATCAAATGTCTTTTTTTTTTTTCATAGATTTACTGGAGTGTGATGAAATTAACGTGCCCAGTAAACGGAGGAGGACTCATTCCATGCAACCAAATGGTA
>JARYHS010006230.1:0-22171 GCA_031002005.1 Vandiemenella viatica
CACTTGCTGTCGAGACGAGCCACTGTGCAGACGTGTCAGCCAACACGCTCTCGTCCGGTGATCACTGACTGTTTCTGATCACACTCTCTTGCTCTGGGAAGCGAGAAGTTGTATGGCATGCCTGCCATTATCTGGAAGCTGTTGTGGTAACGCGGTCGTTTCCGCTAACCTGGCTTTCACAGCTGCAGTGGCACTGTGCGTGTCACACTTCATCACGACGATGCACTCATGGTAAAGTACCGACGCATACGGTCACAGTACATTGATTAAGCGGCACTGAGATAAGACTCTGCTACCGTCATAAAATCACTGAGCTAGCTAATTTTTCATGTTTAATTTCAAAGCATCTTGCTAATTTGTAAATTCTAGACGATTCTTTTCTTTAACTTTATATGGCGACCCTGGGATACTCCTTTTTTGTGGTGAATGTTAACTTCAATTTGATGGCCTGTGTTGCCACGTTGATAATATGTTGACTTTTTTATTTGTTGAAATATTTAATTCAGTTTTGTGTTTGCTTTTCATCGGCGGATTGTAAACGTCGGGTATTGCTTGTTTTTGTTGTCTTTGGAATATGTTTAACGTAAAGTTAACTATTACCCGGCCTTGTATAAGCCATAAGACTCAATAAATGGGATATTATTTTGTGTACAATATTCATGGTTCTAGTTCCTTCAAGTTCACCTTATTGCAACCATTTAAAATCATTTTTATTTTCATATTCTAATAACTTATGTATAAAGGTATGAAGGTAAGGTAGGTGTTGGAGGTGATTATAATTAATAATCCATCCCCCCTCCCTTTTATACACCCTGCACTGATAACACTGGTCATAAACCCATATTTAGCCACCTTCATTGCTATTATTAATTCCTTGTTTATTTGTTTCAAATATTCCCTACTACCCTGCTGTCTCTTAACTCTGTTACATACTTTCCAACCTCTCTAACCTCCTTATTATAATATACAGGTTCTCTACTTCTCTTTATTTCTGTTTTGGAATAATTTTTCCCCCTTTTCTTATTATCTCCTAGAACTCTCACCTCTGAAATCTGAGTACGAATTTAATTTCTCCCCAAGACTCTCATCTTCATCTGTCATTCTTCCACTGCGGTAAGCAGTCAGTACCCTGTTTTTTCTTTTTTATTATCCCAGAAATCTACCTCAAGTAACTCATAGTCACGATCTATTAACACCGGTAAACTGTAATAGTTAGTGCTTACTAGTACGAAAGCTCCTCCATCAATTTCTCCTCTATCTCTGCCTTACACTCTGTAGCAATCGGTCAAAACTTCATTGTCTAGTACTTCTTCTTTTTATCAATATTCCACACCTATAATTACTTGTGTTTCGTGTATCTCTAATATGATTGCAAACTATATTACTTTGTTCATTTTACTGCTACATTTACCAGCAACAACCTTACTACCGGTTTTGCGATATTTTCAGCATTAAATTCCTTCTTCCCAGTCAATTATTATTTCAGTAGCTATATAGATTATTTTTTAGAATTTGTGATTTGTCCATCGTTGATCTACAATCAGTATCCCTTTGATCATCTATCTCCATCCCTTCACCAGCAGCCCTTATCCTAAAAATGGTACAGTCCTAACCTCATCCTCCCTGGGAAAGGGCTCCCTTACAGCTTTAGCTAACAACTCGAAAAGTTATTTTCCATGTATTGTATACTTTACTCCAAATGAAGAATTTTTGTTTACTTTATTCGTAGGAAAAATTAAATAGTATTACGACCAAAAATAAAGTATACCACATTATTGTAATGTAGCGAACGCAGTTGTACGCTTGGTTCATAAGTTACATATTTGTTAATTATGAAATGAAGACGGCGACTTGCATGCTAAGAATCCAGACAGAGGCATCGACCGGGAATTTAGAGCGCTGACAGTTAGTAAAAGATGCGTAATGGTCAAGAAATGTAGGGCAGATGACGGCATGGATCGGCCTCATCATTGGTCTACTATTTGCTCCTCCACTTTGGTACCGTAGTGGAAGTTTGTGTAAAAACGTCTGCACGGGCATCGAAGGGTGCCTTATCTAGTCGGGTCTTGTCTAGTCTTCATGATTCAGTCAGAGCCAGCAATAGTCGGAGCGGAGAGAGCGCAGACGTCGACCCGACCTCCGGAGTGGCGCCACACACGTAGAAGATGGACAGCGCCTAACAGGTTGGCTCTGATGTAGGGTATGTGTGGACGTAGAAAACCATCGTTGAATCTAAGATAGGGAACTAGGGTAATCCGCAATGTCCATAGCCGGGGTTACTGGGCTAGATAATCACCCGCAGTCGAAAAACTCTTGCCGTTCTCAAAGCAAAGGTCTTACTCAGGCAGTTATAATATCAAGAACCATTTATCAGTATCTACATCTACATCTACATATATAGTCTACAATTCACAAAATTGTGGATGGCAGAGGGTGCTCAGCACCAAAGCTAATCTCTTTGCTGTGAATTCCTATCCCTAATGGTACGAGGAAAAAATAATTCATATAAGAATCAGTGCGGCACCTTATTTCTCTAATTTTATCTTTCCTGTCCTTCCGACTCAAATAGGTTGGTGGAAGAAGTATTTCACTACACTCAAAAGTGAAAGTGGGAGTACGCATGTTTACCAATAAGTTTAAACGAAACGTGTGTCGTCTATCTACCAGAGACTCCCAACCTAATCTACTAATGAGTTCTGTGACGCTTTCATAAGGACTGTAGCAAGCGGTAACGAATCGAGCGGCTCTTCTCTGTACTTTCTCTATACTTTCGATCAACCCCTTACGAAACGGGTCCCAAATGGCACAACAATAATCAAAATGTGGACGCACAAGAGATTTGTACGCTGTCTCCTTTGTTTGTTCATTACAATTTTTCAAGATTCGACCTATGAATCGCAGCCTAGAATTTGCTCTACCTACTAACGAATTAATTTGTATGTCCCATTTCATGTTCCTTTTTACTGTTACTCCCAAATATTTCATAGAATCGACCATATCAATAACTGTATTGTTTAACTCGTATTTCTGAACAGTTGGATTCTTTTTTGTTAGTTATGCTCATTGTCTTGCACTTTTTACATTTTAGAGTAAGTTTCCACTCAGCGCACCAAGCCAAAATAACATCCAGATCACGCTGAATTTTTGAGCAATCGGCCAAATTTCTTACTTCCCTATAAATAACCGCATCATTAGCAAACAATCTAAAGAGGCTTTTCACTTTGTCTCGGAGATCGTTTATAAAAATTAAGAAAAGAAGTGGTCCTATTACACTTCCTTGAGGTACGCTCGATGTAACAACTAGATTAGAAGAACTTTATCCTTCAACGACAACATATTACGACCGAGCAGTTAGAAAATCCTTTATCCATTCACAAAGCTGATCCGATATACCGTATGCTCGAAGCTTCGCTAAAAGGTGGTTGTGTGGCACAGAGTCAAAGGCTCTCTGGAAATCTAAAAAAATTGCATATGTCATAGCAGGATGTCGTAAGGTAGCCGTAACAGCATCTTACATTGTAATCAGTATTCAGCAATAGTCTTAATGCACACCACTTATCGTGATCGTAAATAGTGTACATAGTGTCTGTTTAAGAAATCATTCACCCTGATGATCGTACCACGAATGTCTCACTCCGATGTCAGATCGACTTCTAAGCTCGATCCTTACCCATTCCCTCAGTCCTCTCATCGAATCTGACGAAGTCTCGACTCGGCCTGCTGCCAGGTGCGACGTAAGTACTCACAGGTTTACCAGCGTCCAGGTGGGGCGCTAAAGTATGATTGTCAGTTCTACTTGTTAGGGCCTATAACGGTTCTGAGACCCAGACGCTTAATAAATTACAATTTTGTATAACAATCTGGTATTTGATTATGGTTTTGTGTATTTTTGTTGTGAATTTTAGATATGCGTCATACAAATGACCATTGTTTTTGTACATAAAGATTGTGTAAATGAGATGTAATACAATCAAGGACTGTGTTTTTTATGAAACATTAGTTAAACTTTGTAAGTATTGATGTTAGCTACAATGTTTGGAGGACAATTTGCGACGGTTGGGATTAGTTTACAGTGATAATTTTTTGTGTAAATTCATGTAAACAGTATTAACCTACTGCTCATGTGGTAAGGAACGGGATGCTACAAAATTAAAGCTCTAGCAAACCGTATGTATTCGTTACTGCGCCTAACTCGAAGTACCGAAACGTCACTCACAAATTTGTTTCGTTACTGGCATTTGTCATGTGGATGTCAGTTTGATTGGATAAACTAACAAATACGACGCATCATGCGGGAACTGCAACAATTCGTCCAGAAGCTAAATGAATGTGGACGAGAAATTAATATATGAACATCGTGTGTCGTGTATTTCTAGGAATTGTGATTTGAATTCGTTTCGTTTCAAAGGAAAATGTTTTTGTACAAACGCCTTGTGAGCAAATCGTTTAAATATAATTAATATTATTTAATGTTAAATGTTAATACAGTATTTTTAACGGGGTAAGTAATTTTGACAAGAGTAATTTTTTGTTATTTTCCTTTTTTTTACAAAACATAATTCATAAATAGATAAATTGGATAGATAACTTAAGATGGTTATTTTTATATTTATTTAGCTTATGGCCATTGCACAAAAAATAATACAATTTAACATTAAATTACAATTAAAATTCTAAATTAACATGGTGTAGCCAATCTTAAGCTACATTTTTATATTGAATTTCTTCTTCATCTTCTTTCGGATCAGGCCTGCTGGGGCCACGTACCAGTTTCAATTCCTCGTTCTTTGTTGTTCTTTCTTCTGTGTTCCTTCGTCATTTCACTGTGTTTTTTCTTTCACTCCTCTGACCACATCGGAGCAAATTTCTTTCCTCTTCTGCCTTGGAATCGTTACATACCTTCTTTATAAAGATCCTTGTTTCCATAATTCCCTTTTCTCTTATCGTATTTCTTTCCAAATCTTTCTTGACCTCTTGAATTTTTTCTCCAAATGTAAGTGAATATCTTTTTTGTTTATCTGCTATCATACATGCTATAGATATGTCCAGAAACAAGCAATTTACTTTTCCTTATTGATTCTGTTGTAATTTATATGTTCTAGTATATTTACTTATTACTTATTAATTTAAATAGTTCTGTCGTTTTAACTGGGGCAACAGATTTTTCTCGTGATGCTTCTTTCAAAGAATTCCAATATATCCAGTCCAAGTTTTCATTGATTTCAAGCATTTATAACACTCGCCGGACGCTAGACCACAGTGTGCTCGTGTTTGTGTGAGTGCGTCCGTGTGTGCAGAAGGAGGGGGGGGGGGGGGGGGGGGGGGGGGGGGGGGGGAAGGGGAAGGGGGGGGGGGGGGGGGGGGGGGGGAGGAAGGGGCAGCAGAGGATCAGGGGGGGGGTCAACGACCTTGTGACAGACTCCGCGTCTCCTGCACTCTGCTCCGATGCAACCCGCGCAACCTGCCCCTACTACTCAGGCAGCCCCGCGCACCCCGTACCTCTGCCAGTTCCACGAGGCTTGCTGTTCCCTTCTAGACAAACACGTACTTTTCCTGCAGGTGCTGTCTGATAAAAACCGTTGGTGTTTTTTTGTTATATATATGTAGTGCGTCCGCTAGATTTGACTGAAACAAAAGGGCTCTTTCAATAATTAAAGTATTCCCTTTTGTCTTACTGGACTGCTTCAATCTACTCTTCCACCTCATTTTAAATTTTTGTATATTATTTCCTCGCAATTATTTCTTAAATTTATTTTTTATCACATAAATGAAGGGTTTACCATATTCTATTTTTCTCGCTGTCATTCTGCGGTGGCATGTGGTAAGCGATGGCTGTATGCTTATTTTCATTGCATTTACTTGGCTGTTCAATCCGGTTTGCTCTTAGGTGAAAATTTACACCGCAGTGTAATATCATGGAGATTAGGTTTTAATTAACGGAGAGAGAAAATTTGAAACACTAATAACTGTAAATTATCTCTTCTTTGAGCGCCCCTCCTGCCCTTGGTGTTGGGAACAGACCATAAAGCCGCATGAATCAGAAATGATCAACGGCACGGAGATGCAGCAGGCAACGGGAAAGCAGTGCATTAAAGACTCCAAAGGTATCCCGAGTACATGTAATCTTCTCAACTTACATCTTCTTGGGTCAAATATTCTGGACGTAAAATAGTCCCTCAATCGGATCTCCGGGTGGGCACTACTGAGAAAGGTATCATCAGAATGGATAGACACGTTCTACGTGTCGGAGCGTGGAATGTTGGAAATCTGAATAGGGGAGGTAGGCTAAAAAATCTAAAAAGCGAGATAGTACGATTTGAGTTAAATGTCACTGGAATTAGTGATATTAAGTGGAAGGACGATCAGGATTTCTGATCTTGGGAACACAGGATTGTTAATACACAACCTGTCAGTGGAGTTACTGGTGTACGTTTTGTAACGAATTAGAGGGTTGGGAAACGGGTGAACTATTATGAATAGTTAGCGGAAGGGTTATTTCGATGAGGAAACAAAGACCACTCCAGCCACGATAGTACAAGTGAACACTGATCAGCCAGAACATTATGACTATCTGCCTAATACACACTGCCTGACGAGGAATTACTGCTAGTCAGACACACGCACGGTGCATGTAGTATCAGTGAGCGTGCTATCCGCGTTTAGAATAGCGAAACCGTGTGATCTATCAGAGTTTGACCGGAAGCTCGGCACGAGCATTTCGGAAACTGCACGACTTGTCTGGTGTTCGAGGAGTGCTGTAGTGAGTGTCTTCAACAAGTGGCGAAACCAAGGTGAAACCACGTCCAAACGTCGAGAGGTTGCAAGCGGCGAACTGTGGCGGAACTAACATCAGACTTTAATGCTGGGAAGAGTACAAGTGTGTCTGAACACACAGTACACCCAACACTCCTAACGTTTTTATTTTATTTGCTACCATTTGATGACTCACTCTGTCAAACGCCTTGACAGATCTCGTGCTACACTATCAATCTCCTTGTCCATTTCATCTTAAATATCTTGCATATATCCCACCAACTGAGATTCGCATGACTATCCTTGCCTGAAACCATGTTGCCTGCTTGAAAACCAATTACGTTCCTCACATATATTTCTGATGTGGTTGCATATCGATCTTTCCATTAATTTACCTACCACTGATGTCAAACTGATTGGCCCGTAATTCTCAACTCTATTTCTCACCCCACCTTGATGTACCGGTACTACTATTGCACCTTTCCAGACCTGTGGTAAGCAGCAAGTATCCAGACTCAATTTAAATAATATTTTAAGGTAAGGTACAATGTCACATCCGGCTAACTTTAAGATATCTGTAATAATATTATCTACAATAGCTTTCAGCTTTCTTAATTCCTTCATGATTTCCTCAGGATGAATTTCAAATTTCAAATTCATTTATAATTGTGCTGTTAAGCTCATTCTCCGAATTAGACCTTCCCATTTCTGACTCATTGTCCCTAATTCTCTCACTAAACTAGTTACTTAAATTCTCTGCCTTTTTCAAATCCTCAGTAACTTCTTCCCCATCCTTATCTATAAGTGTCTCAACACCCTCCCTTACCCTCAGTTTTCTAACATTGCCGTAAAAATTTTCTAGATGCATCAGTCAATAACAATACTCTTCATAAACCCACCTTTAGCCACTTTCTTTGCTGTTATTAACCCTTTAACTGCTACGGTTCGGCCGGCCGAGCCCTCGCTGAATGCGGCTTTGTTTACGCCTAAGCTGTTTACCTGCCCTGGAATGCCGCGTTAGACCGGACCGCTGTGTACTGAATACATCTGGAGCGTTGTGTGTGGAGTTCTTCTGCTGTCGCTCTGCGATTTGAAACCGCAGATACAAAATAAATACAGTTAATATAACATCTAAAGTTTTTCAGTTTAAAGCTCCTCTAAAAGTAAATGTCTGCGTAATCAAACATGACGGTACTTCATATACTATATAGATATTACAGCAACTGAAATGTTTTTAGTTTGTGAGCGTAGTAATTTATCTGGAGAGAACCTTTCCGAATACCTTTCACAAATTCTGCACAAATTTTCCAGTCTTCTTTTTGACCCGGTTAATATATATATATTTTTTAATTATTTTCTTTAGTTTTAGAGGCGTATAAATGTAATATAATTATTACTCTGCAGTTAACCATGGTTAGTAATTCTTTTTGTGTGATAAGCCTTGAAAAATGGTACAACACACAGTGATACATTACATGTTCTGCATTGGTTTCTCGACGCACTTTCTGTGTCGAACATACAGCGCATTTACGCATGGCGTGCTCTTCTTTGAATTTGCAATAAGAATGAAATTTGGAAAAAAAGGTCTCAAAAAGTTGCGAGGGCGATTTCAAGGGGGGGGGGGTGGCGTCTCACGGACCTGATCTTACAAGACGGGGGGGGGGGTGTGTCAGGAAATCCTGAAAAATTCCTCACGAAATTTAAATTTATGGATGCAACAGACGAAACTCTGCAACTGGCATTTTTTCGTCCGGTTACTACTCGGTGAAGAGCGCGAGCATTAAAATGCAGTGTTCGAGAATGTGGAAAAATAACTTTTTAAACCACTTCATAGTGAAAATATAGTGTGAATTGATTCTCGCGTATCTGTTGGTCTCATCAGCATTAGATATCATATGATATTCCGTTAGAAATATCAGGAAAAATGACAAACTGCTGGAATGTTAACGTAATCCATACTTGTGTCCTGCAGCTTAATCGACAAGCACATGCTGTCAAACACGTCACTAAAGCATTCTCTTTTTCCACACATTTCGCTCGAACAATCTGTAGCTTCAAACTCTGAAAAATGGTCATTTTCCACTAGCTGATGTACACAGCTTAGGAAAATTACATCGAGATCCTGTCGAAGGGTTATCACTGTCATCCATATTAAAGTGATTATATTCACTGTCGCTTCTAGTAATAATCTCCATGATTTCTTCCGCGGTACAAACACGACGGCGTATTCGGGAGGACGATGGTTCAAATCCCCGTCTAGGCATCCAGATTTGGGTTTTCCATGGTTTCCCCAAATCACTCCAGGTGAATGCCGGGATGCTTCCTTCAAAAGGCCATAGCCGAATTCCTTACCATTCCTTGCCCCCCATTCTTTAACATCTCTAAAAACCTCGCTGTTAAGAGACGTTAAGCAGTTAAAAAAAATAATGACTGTATGCCATTTTCTCAGCGAAAACTAAAAGGAAAAGAGCAATACAAATTAGATCGCAGCTGCCAATGCTCAAGGGCCGAATGAGGAAAACAACTAACCACCCTGGGTGGAAATATGGCTTCATAGCCAGGCCGCTAAGAGGCTAGCGTGTTAACACGTCTGGAGTACAGACAGGGCGGCGAGGCGGCGCGTGTATACACGTCTGGAGCAGAGACAGAGCGGCAAGGCGGCGCGTGTATACACGTCTGGAGCACCTGGGTGCAGTAGTAGCCACGCGCGTTAACGCGTCTACAGCAGTCAAAGGGTTAAGTCCTTGTTTAGTTGTTTTAAATATTCCCTACTACCCTGCTGTCTCTTAACTCTGTTATGTTCTCTCCTTACTATTGTTGCAAGCTGAAAAAAAATAATTTTTCGGCTTTGTGAAAAAAAACACATGAAAAAATCCAGCACCCTTGGTTTTTTAAAAAATTTGTTTCTTTTCAGAAAACATTGGTAAATTATAGTTTTATTTACGGAACTTATATTTTACATGTGTGTTTTAAATCTTACTCAATCATATACTGTCTTACATATTGATTCATAAATGTATCTATATAGGTAACATAATTTTATTCATCCTCTATGTCAGTACCACATTCATTAGCATCAGCACTACCAACACTAGTTCGGTCGGCGTCGGAATTTTCTGTTTCTTCTTCTGTCTCCTCTAGATCCATAACTTCAGAAATAATTACATATTCCTTTACTTGTTGTCCTTGTATTGTACGCAAAAGAATTTGAGATTGAAATTTTAAATTGTGAGCAAAGTACACACTGCGCATAAAGACTGCGCCGATAATTCTATTTTGAGGTTTTTTAAGTTGAATTTAAATCTATTATCATACAAAATAGGACCATTATTTATTTTCAATAGTTGGTTTACGCAAACGGTTGCAAGGAAACGATTCATAATTACTGACAATTTAATGACTCAGTATCACTATACGCTGAGAGTTTAACAAGTATATGAATATAAGTAAAGCATAATTAGTAATAAAAAGAGGCAAAATGCCGTAGATAAATTTTAAATTCCTAATTTTTTAAAAAGATCCGTAGGTCTACAGATAAATTCGTAGGGTTGGCAGCACTAGTTCAAATAGCGAGTATCAATCCAAACAACGGGGAACGGGGATTCCTTCTCGCGCAACCGAGCCTCTTCGGCAAGTCCCCTGTTCGTAAAAGAAAAATTCAGTCAATGTTGCCAAAATATTCGTATTTTTTTTCTACTGAGCCAGAAAAATATAGTAGATTTAAAAATTAAGATAAATACTTAGTATAAACTCTAAAACAGTCATATTAAACGATCAATGCCTTACAGATTTGAGATTTTGTAGTTATGCAAAAAAAACATGTCCCAGACAAAAAGTTTTTTTTTTTCAATTTTTTTTTTTCCAAGTCAGAAAAAAAAACCTTTTTTTTTTTTTACAACACTACTCCTTACCAACCTCTTTGACCTCCTCACTTCCCTGTTATAGTACACAGGTTCTCTACTTCTCTTTATTTTCTGCTTTGAAATACATTTTTCATCCCCCATTGTTATTATCCCCTTGAATTCTTCCACCTTGACTCTACTGTACTTGTGCCTTACTTCCATTTGTTGAATCGTTCTCTGAAATACTTGTTCAAATTTGAAATCTGTGCCTTTTTATATTTATACCTATTTCCCCCTTCAATTTTAGCTGCTGGTTCACTGAATCCTCTAATATCCATAAGAAATGCGTCATGATCACTTATTCCTTCCGTACTTGACACCCCACAAGGTTATCATCGGGCTTTATTAGGAATATATCCAAAATATTTTTGTCCCCTAGTGTTTTTGCTCAACCACTTGTGTAAATCCTCCTTCCCTTATTAAGGGATTTGCAAATCTCTGTTCCCTTTTTGTTATTAATCTTATTCTTTTCCAGTTTATGCCTGGTTAATTTAAATCCCTACCAATAATGATTATTCTATTCTCACCTCTGAAATAAGAAGTATGAATTTAATTTCTCCCCAAGAGCATCATCTTTATCTGTCATTCTTCCACTGCGGTAAGCAGCCAACACTCTGGTTTTTTCTTTTTATTACCCCAGAAATCTACCCAAGTAACTCATGGTCTTGATCTATGAACGCCAGTGAACTGTGGTAGGTTTTGTTAACTAGTATGAAAACTCCTCCACCAATTGCTCCTCTATCTCTGCGGTACACTCTGTAACCATCAGGAAAAACCTCACTGTCTAGTACTTCTTCTTTTAACCAACTCTCTACCCCAATTATTACTTGCGGTTCGTGTATCTCTATTAAGTTTGCAAATTCGATTACTTTGTTCATTATACTTCTACAGGTTTACCATCATTAACACCCTTATTACCAGCTTTATATTTTCTGCATTTTTCTCCTCTTTCATAGTTTTACCTCAGACAGTTATTGTTTCAGTAGCTTCATCTATTTCTTTAACATCTATGATCTTTCTCATCGTGGATCTGCAATCAGTATCACTTTGATCATCTATTTCCGTCCCTTCACCAGCAGTCCCTATTACACGATTGTATTGGCGTATTCTATATTGTGGAGTGTTATATCTAAAAAAAAACTTTATGTTTTATAACTAATTTCGATATAGAAGAAGATCAAAAATCATTTTATGAATACTGTATTGTACCGATGTGCAAAAATACGATAAGAAATACTCCTGATAATGTGTATTTTTATGTCCCGTGAGATGCGAATGTAAGAAAAAAGTGGTGTGTAGCTATCAGAAGACTTAAAGAATCTTCAAATAGTTGTTTGTATTGTCGCGAAGATCGTTTTAATGTAAGTAGGAGGGTGAGTCAAATGAAAACCTTAAATTTGTAATAAAAAATAGAAATTTCGCGCCGTTATCCTGTAAGTTTTTTTTTTTTTTTTTTTTTTTTTTTTTTTTTTGGCTTTAGCCTTAGGCTAATTTAGCCAGTTACATGGAGTAATGGTGCTCTTGTATTTATATTATGCCTTTAGTTTTCGCCACATACATGTAGATTAAGCTAATCGCTTTCTTATTGGGCGCGGCGAGAGTTATGATCACATCTGCGATGTTTTCTATGTGAAGAGCGTCTTTTAATAAGGTTCTTCTATATTCTCGGTGGCGCCTACATCTTAGAAGGAAGTGGTAGATATCCTCCACTTCGTCACAGGATTCGCAGTTCGGAGAATCCGAGACCTTCATTAGAAATTTTTTATCATTTAAGCCAGGTGTGCCCCGTTCTTAATCTACTAATCAGCGTGATTGCCTTTCTATGCAGATCCACTTCCTGGAACCATGGTTTCATCGTAACTTTACTGGCGATGGCGCGGTACCATAGCCCTTTCCCTTGGGCCTTTTCGTTCCATTTTCTTTCCCATGCGTTGAGAGCTCTTGCTGAGGCGATCGTTCTGAAATCGGTATAAGGCACTGGTATGTTCTCAGTATCGGGAACCTGGAGATGTCGTCGAGCTATTTTGTCCGCTAGCTCGTTCCCTGTCACTCCCACGTGACCCGGGATCCATTGTAGGCACACTTCTATGCCTCTGTGTATGGCTTTCCAAGTTCTCTGCCAACTTCATATGTCAGGTAGTTTCTGCACTGGCCTTTAGGAATGCCTATGATAGCCTGTAAGGCACTTTGGAATCCGAACATATCACTGCTTTTGTCTGTACTGACCGTTGTATATATTGTATGGCCCTCAGGATTGCGTACATCTCGGATGAGAAGATTGAGAATTCTGCCGGCAATCTACAAGCTTCATAAACGCCACAGTCTGCATCGACCCAAGCAGCCGCGCTGGTGGATTGCATTACCCTTGATCCATCGGTAAATACTTTCCGCCATTCCTTCCATCGTGTGTTCAAGGTTTCTAATGCCCATTGCTTCAATTCTAACTGAAGGGTGGTTTTTTTGTCTACCGAGCCCTTGATCAAGGACAGGTGGATTCGCGACGAGATCTCCGCCCTTTGCCACGTATCTTCTTCGCTGAACATCTCGTTGATCTCTTGTCTGTGTATATTCCACAGGGCCGTTGTCTGAAAATACTGTATCAGGCTGGGTTTTTTCTGTTGTTGACGTGATTTGGCTGAACTTTCATGGGCAAGGAGCTGCACCTTCCTCTGTAGGGGATGTGACTTCATGGACCACACCTTTAGCCAGAAGTTCAACCCCAATTTACTTCTTCTTGTACTCAACGGTGGAATGGCTAATTCTGCCTCCATCACGGCGATGGGGGTGGATTTCACAAAGCCTCCGATTACTCGCAGAGCTGCTGATTGAATGCAGTCCAATTTTGTTAGAAGAGACTTGGCGGCAGTTTGATACAGGAACCCCCCGTATTCCATTCGGCTCCTCAGTAGAGAGCAGAATACATGCCGGAGTAGTCGAGGGTCCGCACCCCAGGTCGGGGCGGCGAGGGCTTTGAAACAGTTCAGGCGTTGCATACATGATTGCTGCAGTTCCATGATATGCTTTCTCCATGTTAATTTTGAATCTAACCACATTCCCAGGAATTTGATCTCTTTAACTAACTCCAGTGTGTCCATTTAGTGTAATTGCACAGTCTTTTCCTTGTAGCTGTCTTTGCGTAAACACACAAATTTTGCTTTTTTCGATTGATATTTCTAGCCCTTTGTCCAGCAATCTCTTTTGTATCAGCTTCAATTGCTCCTCTAGTATTCTGCGGGCCGTTTCTATGTCCGGGTGAGATATATATACAACAAAATCATCCGCATATTGGAGGAAGGATACTAGGCCCTTTAGGATGTTACATAGGTCTGCCATGTAGATATTGAATAGTAAGGGGCTCATTGGATCGCCCTGCGGTAAACCTTGGAAGACTAGCCGACTGATTCTGTCTCCCTCCGCTGTAAACACTGAATTCACTCTTCGGGCGAGGTATCGGCCACACCATGAGCATAACTTGCTAGGTATGCCCATCTTTTTCATAATGCCCACAAGTATATCTATCTGCACATTGTTATAAGCATCCTTAATATCCAGGAAGCAGCCACTAAATAGTTTCTTCTTGTGAATGACAGCTGAATATCTGTCACCAGCGTGCTGATATTGTCTAAGGTGCTGAAGCGTTTTCGAAAGCCCATAGTTCTCGTATCAAGTAACCTATGATGCTCCAGGTGCCACTCGATCCTGTTTTTGATCATTGCACTCATCAGTTTTGTCGGGCACGGCAGGAGAGAAATGGGGCGATATGACGAGATGATGTTCTTCTTCCTGTGGGGTTTACACACGGGAATAACGATTACCTCCCGCCACTGGTCAGGAACATAGGAGAGGTCAATCATAGTATTGTAGAGATCCAGCATGGCTTCCTTCGCTTTAAGAGGAAGTTTGTCGATCATTGTGTAGGTAATGGCGTCCATCCCCGGAGCAGTATCTTTCTTCCGTAGGGCGTGCAATAGTTCTGATAGGTGAAAACAGGGTTCCGTCGATCCTGTTGGGACGTCGTCTACTTCCCTACTCTTGTGATATTCCTCCTGTTTTGGTACATATGGAGGAGTGAACGAGGCTAGGAACTCCTCTGCTGCTTGTCTGTCTGACGATATCCAACTGGTAGCCGGCCTCTCACCCTTAAACCACTTCAGTTTCCGCCAAGTCTCTTGGGTCGTCACACCATATTTTAAATTGGAGCAAAAACTCTTCCAGCCTTCTCGTTTGGCCTTTCTAATGGTATCTCGTGCTTCAGCCGTTCTTTTCTTGAGTTCTACCAAATTCTCCTGAGTGGCGGCGTGCAAATATGTTCTGGTAGCCAAGCGCCGCCTGGCGACAGCTCGTGAGCAGTCACTGTTCCACCAAGGTTTTCTAGTGAGCTCTCTTCTAGTGTGAGTTTTAACCTCTGGTATAGCCTCTTCTGCAGCAGCCTCCACTATTCTTTGAAATTCGTTGTACCGACATTGGATATCGTCGGTTGCACCTTCCCACTGCTCCAACAGCGTGCTGATCTTTCCTTCGTAGCGAGCCCAGTTAGCCCTGTTACACAACCACCGTCTGCTTGAGTGCCGGCGGACAGATGGGAGATTCCAATCTAATGATAATTTGAGGACGCAGTGATCACTTCCGATAGTCTCTGGTAGCAGATCCCATTTCGCTCTATGCATTAGGTTCATCGATATGAGAGTAATATCTGGAGAAGAATTTCTCTGACTAGGAGCACCAAGTCTAGTTCCATGTTTGTTGTTAAGAACGGCAAATGAAGAGGCTGATATGGCATGGGCGAGCTCGATTCCCTGCGTGTCTACATAACTATCTTGCCATAACGAATGGTGAGCGTTGAAGTCGCCTCCAACCACACTATTTGCCGGCAGCTGATGGAATACAGCCGACCAATCTTCTTCCTTTAGGTTGACTTGAGGTGGTTTATATATGACGGTGGCCGCTTTGATAGGTCCATCGTAGAGAGATCGACAGAGAGCATTTCTACGTTGGCAATTGGCCGCTAATCTGCGCACGGAGCAATTAATGTGGCTTCTCACCAAGATGGCAACTCCCCCGTGCCCATCATCTCTGTCTTTCCGAAACACACTAAAATTCTTGATGTTTATGTTCGACGAGCTGCGCAGCCATGTTTCCGATATAAGGACTAGGTCGGCCTTATGTTCTGTTATGGTTCTTTGAAATTCGTCCCATTTTGGTAATAGGCTACGTGCGTTCCACTGTAACACTGTCAATTTAGTCCTTCTAGCCATTTTTAATTAACAGATTTGCAGCCTCCGATGTGGTTCCACTTGGCCCCATTTCTTTAATTTCTTGAAGCACTTGTCGACACGCTTCGTCCTGAATTTTCTTCACTGTGGTGGCTGCCAGCTTGCCTTTCATCTGTTGTGCCAGCAGTTTGACCACTATTTTGACTATTATATTAACCATGTCTTCTCCTGCCTCTCTACTAGTTTGTTCTTTGCTGGTTACTTCTTCGGTTTGGGTCGCTATAGATTCCTTGGGAGTACTGACGGTACTTTGGCAGTGCTCCCTGATTTGCTTCATTCCCTGTGGCATCGTCACCGCGCTGTACCTTTTACTCTGTATAGGTGGGAATTCCGCTGCCTTGTATTGGTAACTTTGTTGTATACTCCTCTTGTTTTCCGTCGCCATTTTTGCTTTGTCCTCTTCTTGTCGCTTCCGTTCGGGGCATTTCCTATCGTTCGCTTTGTGGTCACCTCCACAGTTTACGCATTTTTGGACCTCATTTGAGCAGCTGGATATGTTGTGTTCTTCACCACACTTCATACATCTTTCTTTTCCTTTACAGAATTTGGCCGTATGACCAAATCTATAGCATTTGAAGCACTGCGTTACTGGAAATATGTAGGGAGCCACCTTGAATCTCAGGTAGAAAATCTCGATTTCCTCTGGCAGGAATTGGCTATCAAAAGTTATGAGCACAGTTTGCAGGGGAACTGTTTCCACCTTGCCGTCATTGAATACTTTCTTGGTAAATCGCCGTACATCGATAATCGGTGCCGACGAAACAGCGTTAATCCTTAATTCTTCTTCTGCTAGGTCCGTAGGCACAAACTTGATTATCCCTTTCCGTTCTACTCGGTTAGCCGGTATATAAGCCTGCAGACCCAAGGATTGAAGAAACATCTTGTTTTCAACGAAGCCATTAGCAGTGTTGGCATTCAAAAATTCCATAGACATTCTGTTTTTCCCAAGTTGATTGAGTCGTTTCAGCCCAGTGACCTTGTTATAAAAAATTTTCCCCAGCTGAATTGGGTGTAGAGAAGCACTGTCTGATGCGTTCTCGATTATAACCATATATGGACCCTCTGCATGGTCATTATAAAGCCTCTTCCGCATTGCCGCGCGGGGGGATTCCGCTTGACTGCTTCTTCTCTTACTTGGCTTGCCTGACTAGTTGTCAGATGGTTACATAAGGTGTTCAACTGATGGCCTCCATCTCCTGACGCTCTACTGGGATTTGTTTGAGGTGGGGTCGCTAGGCTGCACGCTACCTCCTTACCTCTGCTAGGAATCGACTCAGTGATCATCGGTTCTTCAATTTTCTCTTTCGTGACGTTTCTCCTGTCTGCAGCTTTACGTTTCTTCCTCAGATTGTACTTTTCTTCTTCGTCGGTGTCGTTTAGGTTTGCCTCCTTTGTCTTCCTCGCTGTCTCCATCATCTCTTGGTCACTCTGGTACACGGTATACGCCTCTTCTTTTCTCGGGTCGATTCCATCACTTGCTTCCGCCATTTCCTCTCGCCCTCCGGCAGAAGGGTCCGACGAGATGAGCTCAGCCAAGGATGTATTAACACAGTTAGGTTGTCTTCTCTAGATGAAAAATACTATAACTGTCCGCTGATTCACCAAAAGTTCTGTGAATATAACACGACCGCAGTTAGCACTGTTGATAGTCGCCGGGAGATGAGTCCGCTTCGCTGCCACTAACACTCGCGCAGGTAAAACACGTCTCACTTCCTCACTCTATCGCACCCTTACCTGTAAGTTAGTAAGCGTTCTACAAGCAGACGTGCAGAATGGCCTGTAGGTGGCAGCATAGTGCAGATGCACAAATACCATCGCAGTATCAGTATAAAGATGGCTGCCCCACTTGAGACTTGCACTAGGGAAGAACAGCATTCTGTCCATTCGGTTTCTTGAGTAGTGAAGGTGTGAAACCTATTGAAGATTCATCGAAGAATGAAGGTTCAGTACGGTGATGCATGTTTGTCACAGCAGCAAGTCTACGAAAGGAGTAGGAAGTTCGCAAGAGGTGTGACTTCATTGGAAGATGCTCCTCGTCCAGGTCAGGCACAACGAGTTGTGACTCCACAGAACATTGCAGCAGTTGATGCCCATAGTGATGGAAAACCGCGAGTGACACTGAATGGCATTGCAGCATATTTAAAGATTAGTCATGGTTCAGCACACCACATTGTGCATGATGTGCTCCAGTTTCACAAAGTGTCTGCAAGATGGGTGCCACGGCAGCTGACTCCTGAAATGAAAGAACGACGTGTTGATGCATGTGAAGAACTTCTTCGGCGCTTTGAACGAGAAGGTGATGGCTTCCTTGCAATAATCGTTACTGGGCACGAAACCTGGGTTCACTTCCACCAACCGGAAACGAAGAGAGCGAGCAAGGAATGGCGCCATTCCTCATCACCAAAACCAAAGAAGTTTCGAACAGAACCATCAGCAGGGAAGGTTATGCTGACTCTCTTTTGGGACGAAAAAGGCGTCATTTTGGAGCATTACATGCCTAGAGGGACCACTGTCACCAGTGCATCTTACACATATCTCCTAAAAAAATCATCTTCGGCCTGCAATCAAATCAAAGCGACGTGGATTGCTGTCATCAGGTGTCCTTTTGCAACATGACAATGCAAGGCCCCAGACTGCCCGTACAACAGTTCCAACAATCACAGACCTGCATTTTGAGTGTCTTCCTCATCCACCATACTCACCAGATTTTGCCCCAAGTGATTTCTATATGTTTGGACCACTCAAAGAAGCAATGGGAGGAAAGAAGTTCCGTTCTGATGAAGTGGTACGCCACGCGGTGCATGAGTGGATGCGCGGACTACCAAAAAAATTTATTCTAAAGGAATTTATGCACTTTGTAAGTGCTCGAGGACTTGCATTGAGCGTGGGGGAGATTATGTTGAAAAGTGATACAGCTGTGTACCACTTCTGCACAATAAATAATAATTAAAAAATATTTAAAGTTTTCATTTGACTGCTCAGATATGCACAAAACATTTACATTGCAGTTTCTGGACTTTTGAATCTCTTTTAGTCATAAGGTAATGTCTTCAGTTTTACTAAATATTCCCCTTATATTTTGATGGAGATTAGTGGTCTGAACACTTTTATTCAATGAATTTAAATTGTTTACATCATTAGTACATACTGATATGTCAGATGGAATGTCTAATTTCAAAAAGTTTTGATCAGGAAGACGTTAATTTCTTTCAGCCATCTTAATACATTTATTTTATTTACCCTAAAAATGGCCGTGACTTAACACCACTCATAACAGGAATACCTCCTTTACTCACCTGGCATCCACTGATCTCATCAGCAATAAGAAGCGAAAGCTTCCTTTTACCTCTGAAATTCAGATGAGTCCATGGCGAGTATAACTGTCCCTACCAATGCAGGCCACATCTTTCAAACCAATGTGGGAATTTGCTGGCTGCTAGAGAACCCTTTCCAACGATGCATTTGTTCACCTAATGCTATGCAAAATCAAGGTTTATCATAACGCTCAAGCAAATCCACAAATCCCACATTCGTCTGAAGTGTGTTCCTGAAAATGTTCGCGATGTCTTCCTCAATTGAATAATTGAGGTCCTTATCAAGACTATTTCCTGGCCCCCTACAATTACATAATCATCCTCCTTTGAGAAATCTTCTTGCCCTAGGTCTTCCACATTTGCTACAACACTACCAAGATCTGCATTTGGTTTGAAAATACTGCAGACTTCATAATCTGGCCCCAAGTCAGACTGAGCCATCTCACTGATTCCCCTCCCATGACTGCTTCCAGTAACAGTACCTTCCCTGTGTTTACGTTCAGATACTCCCTGAAAAGTTATCCCTTTTACTTTATATGATCCCAGATCGTTCAGTCCAACTTGGCGGTCCTCAGAGTCACCATCTGGATCTTCCAATGGCCGAAACGCATTGGATGTCTCCAGCCTCTCCTGCCTCTCCTGCCAGAGCTGACTTCCCTCCACTCATTGTTCTGTCTAAGCCTAAAAACTGCGTTTTCTGTATTCAGAGTCTTTGATTCCCTTTCCGCAGATGCCAGATCTGACTGGAGCTTCAGAATCCGCTTCTCCTGATCAATAATTCTGCAGAAGTGACAGTTTCAGGCAATACTGACACAAGAGTCACTGTTAGATACATCGCTGCACCCCCAGTGAAACCAGCGCCCGCAGTCCCGGCATGTCACTCCTTCTCTTACCGGTTTTTGACAATTTCCACACTCAGTGTCCATTATGATACTTTCAGGAAAACTTAATAACTTAGGAGAATAAAAATTTTAAAACGTTTACTATTAACTACTTTAAAAAACTTAAGAACTTAGGAGAAAAAAACTTTAAAATGTTTATTTTTAATTAAATACTTGTGTTTTAGTTGCCAAAGAAAAGTAAAATGTAGATTCTGAGAAAAATTCTAAACAAATACTACGTAGATCACTTTTCCGAAATGTGAATTAAAACACTTATCAACTACAGACTTACAACAAAAACAAACAAATGATATCAAATGAACTTCTTAAACAATTACACTGAAAGACAACCTTGACCTGTGATTCTGACCTAACCTGAAATGGAAACAAATAAAATTTGTTTACCTGTACTGATTTTCTATTTAAAAAATGGTCCACTGTCACTTAATAGCTTCACAATTTACTGCAAAACAAAAACTAAAGCAGTCAAAACAAACTTAGTATGATATTCTGTTACGCTAAAACAAGAATATTGATACTAGACATTTAACACGGATGTAAACAAAAGCCACGAAACACAGAATCTAAAATTTACGGAGTTAACAAAGCCTATGGAAAAAATCACTGATAATATGAATACCAAAAAGTAATGTAAACGATATTAACGCTCTATAACAAAAATCTGAACCTAAGCCTAGCGTTCAAAATTGTAAACAAACACGGAAAATAAACACCGAACAGATCAAAGCACTAAAACACAAATAATTTTGTTTACGCTAATAAAAACACTCATTAACACTCGAAGTAGTAGAATGTATTAGAATTTACAGTTTGAAAGTACTATTATAACAAAAACTAACTATATTTATTTATAATTTAAATACATACGTTCGCGTGGTACGTGCGACCATGGAGGAAGGTATTTCCTTCCTCCATGCGTGCGACCACGATATTCCAAAGATGCAACTGTTTGTGGCACCATCGTTTCTTTGAATGCTGATACCAAAAAAGTCCAAAGTCTGTTAATTACTAAATTTGGCATATTTTACCCAGAGTCAGCGTCGTGTATGCGGTAAGGTGTCCGAGCCTAATTTTCCAAACCGGGTTTAAATTCCCGCAGTATCAAATATTTTTATTTTATTTCAACTTAAAAACAAATCTCATTACTTCTAACAGATACAACAAATGCAATTTCGGCCAATGACTTGCTAATATGCCTCGCCAACAGCCACAGAAAATTAGTTAAGAGGCGAATCTGTTTTCATCAGGCACTGTATTTTATTTTCAACCATTTACAGCCAACCACTTCCAGGAATTTAACATATCTTCTCGATGTTATGTATTTCGTCTAAAATACTTCTTGACGACTTAACTACAAGTGTAAAAAAGACAAAAATGAAATAAAGTAAAAAGTAATACCTATTTTAATTGAAAAAACACCAAAACAATAAACTTATTAAGAAAACTTGAAAATATGATTTAAGAATGTAACTTTCCTGTCGTATGTTTGCAGTGAAGTTCTCACGTGTGTACCTCCGGATTGTGTTGTGAAAATAGAATCCGTTGGTTTACACGTGAGAACTTCATTTAGAATCAACGATTTTCTAAAAAAAATGCTTTTTGCTATTTTATTCTGTTACTAGCTTCAAAGGTTGAGAAAAAATTACGGGTTGAACGGTATACTCTGGCAAGTTATTTCTTTGCAATTCGTTGCCTTAGTAAAATTGATATAAAATGGCGCGCTGTGTAATTCGTTGTGTCTTGCCTGTAACAATAACTGTCAGTCGTCACTCTGGTCCGGGGTGCATTTAAACTTTACCACAAACTCCGCTAATAAACGGGACCTACATTTCACTGTCGGTTACTCCAGTGTGTCCCTTGATTCACATTTAATGCGTAGTTAATGCTCTAAAAGGAGAAAAATTAATAATTCAAATATCTAACCCTTAATTACCTTGCGGCTTTCACTCCTCCGACATCAGCAACAGTAGAATGTGGATTTGATGCAAAATACTTTTCCACTATGAAAACACCGTTTTTTTGGGAGG
>JARYHS010006234.1:0-22113 GCA_031002005.1 Vandiemenella viatica
GACAAGCAGCCTCAGTCTACCGGTATTTAGGCGCACGGCAAAAGACCCTCACTCCTCAGCTCGCGCGCTGTTACGACGGTACTGTCTTTGTTCGAGTTGGCTCACGCGGCTCAGCGAAAGTTTGTTACAATGGATAACGAAAACTGTCGCCTTTTAATACAACTGTGTATTATCAAATGTGCAGCCTAATAAGACTCTTATGGTATCACCTCCATCACTTTCAGGGCCGGCGCTAGTATTTTGGGGCCCGGGGCAACCAGTTGGGGGCCTTTGGCGAATTCAACAGTTAGAGTCTTCCCTCAGACCAAATGAGCGTTTTTTTATTTTTTTTAGCTCTAAAACTTACGAGTTTGAGCCCCCATCAGCCGCGCGGGCCCTGGTACATTTGATCCGCTTACGCTCCCTCCCTCCCCCCTTCCCTCCCTAACGCCTGCCCTGATCACTTTAAACTCCAATTCAACGAATCTGTAGAATCACCAATTGACCTGATTAAACTCAATACATTTTACCTAAGTAAGGAGTAAGTTCTCGTTAAAAATGACAATGACAATGAAAATTCAGTAGAAATAAAAAAATTAATATGAAATGGGTGCTATTACTGTTCAAGAAAGTGATTGTTTTGACACTCGAATAAGGTATTACAGCCTAGTACATGAGTCCTCCAATTGCTAGAAATCTTGAAGTCACAGCGTCTTTCGGTAATTCAAATCGCCTGCTGGAATTGTGTGTTCACTGGCTCAATTAATGATTTTGGGAACTCTACCGTTATCATTCTCGTAAAATTTATTTATTTTTATCCTCGATGGCTTAATTTCTCATGTCTTCCATGAGTTTCTCAACATACTATATTCTATTAAAATACAATTTCCGTATCCACCAAATCACTTTTCGTTTAGGTTTCTAGTATACAGTGTTATGCATCACAGTAAAAGTTTTCAGCTAGTCGTTTCACGTGATATGTCCACGATGACTTCGCGAAAATACAGTGCCTGGATGGGTTGCGTTGCCACGCGCGGCAGCCGCACTCGTCAATAGAAACGGTTCGCGTGGCCAAATTGGCCTTCAGCAACCGGTCACGCCAGGAAGTGCCTTCTGTGTTTAGTTTAATTTAAAGTGTGTAGATAGCTTTTGTTTAATCTTTTGCTTATTTAACAGCACCAGTAGACAGTGGTCTTCAGCAACCATAACGCCAGGAAGTGCTCTCTGTGTTTAGTTTAATTTAAAGTGTGTAGATAGATTTTTGTTCAATCTTTGCTTATTTAACAGCACCAGTAGACAGTTGGTCTTCAGCAACCGCCACGCCAGGAAGTACTCTCAGTGTTTCGTTTAATTTAAGGTGTGTAGATAGTTTTTTGTTCAATCTTTGCTTATTTAACAGCGCCAGTAGACAGTTGGTCTTCAGCAACCGTCACGCTAGGAAGTGCCTTCTGTGTTTAGTTTAATTTAAAGTGTGTAGATTAGCTTTTGTCCATATTTGCTTATTTGTTTAACAGCGCCAGTAGTCAGTTGGTCATTTGGTAACGTTACGCGAGGTTTTTTTCCAGTCGTGTCTATCGGTTGTTTGTAAGTAGTGAACAGTTTATTTGGATCACTCGGTTAGTTCATCTTTCATCTTCTCCGTAGCTTTGTTTAGAAATATGTGTAGGGACTGTGATTTCTGTGTACAGGCGCGGGCTGAGGTGGCTGACCTTTCGCGCTCAGCTTGCAGCTTTGCTAACGAAAGTTACAAGGCTGGAAGCTGCCGTAGGCGACTGCAGCAGATGTGCTAAGGGAGACTCCGATGAAGCTAGTGCTATCGCAGGTTCTCCTGTTCCCAGCATCGTACCTGTAGTCCAGGCTGAGACCTTGGAGCCTGTGCGGCAGTCACCTGACGGTGTCTGGCGTGTGGTTTCCGGGCGTCGACGCCGCATGCGGGGGCAGTTGTGCAAGTCTGAATCCCAGAAGGACATGCTTGTACCACTGTCCAACAGGTTTGATGTATTGTCTGGGTCTGGTTCAGATCCACAATCGTCAAACAGCGAGTTGACAGCCCCCCTGCCCGCAAGGGCCTGAGCGACCACAGAAGGGGATTTTGGTGATAGGTAGCTCCAACGTTAGGCGTTTTATTGAACCCCTTAGGGACATGGCGAATAGGTCTGGAATGAATTCCTGTGTCCATTCCTTGCGTATTCCGGGAGGTCTGATCCAAGATGTGGATCAGGACATCCCGGATGCCATTGATCGGACGAGGTGTAGCCAGCTGCGGATTGTAGCTCATGTCGGCACCAACGATGCTTGCCGCTGGGGTCAGAGACTATCCTCTCTTCCTTCCGGCGGCTTGCTCAAAGGGTGAGCTCTGTGGTTGATGACTGCAAGATTTCGGCTGAGTTAACTATCTGCAGCGTTGGTCGATAGAACCGACTGTGGACCTCTGGTTCAGAGCCGAGTCGAGGGTCTAAACCAGAGACTGCGGCGTTTCTGCGATAATCATGGATGGAGATTCCTAGATCTACGCCATGGGGTCGAGTCATGTAAGGTTCCCTTGGATAGATCAGGAGTGCACTACACACGTGAATCGGCTACACTGGTGGCAGGGGCCGTGTGGAGTGCATTGGGGGATTTTTTAGGATGAGGCAGGAAGACCCGAAACTGGGATCACAGTTACAGGCAGCCCAATCAAATTCGGCACCTTATGTTAGGAGTAGCGTAAATCAGTCTCGACCATTAAAAGTACTCGTTATTAACTGTAGAAGTGTTTGTAATAAGCAGCCTGAGCTTGAAAGCATTATTAGTAGTACAGAAAGCTGATATTGTATTAGGTACTGAAAGCTGGTTAAAACCGGATATAAGTTCAGCAGAAATATTTAACAATAGAATGAATGTTTTCCGTAAGGATAGGTTGAACTCCAATGGAGGCGGTGTATTTATAGCTGTTAGTCAACACCTGTCGTGTAGCGAAATAAATATCGATACGGTCTGTGAAATCCTATGGATTAGACTAAAAGTAGTTAGGACAAAAACTGGTTTTAGGGTCTTTCTATCGTCCACCAGATGCAGATGTATCTATTGCTGAGGCCTTAAGAACTAATGTATGTAATATAGCTCGTCAATTTCCAGATCATGCAATAATACTAGGTGACTTCAACTTTCCGTATATAGACTGGAATAATTACGTCCACGTTACTGGTGGCCGGGATAAAATATCCTGTGAAATTATTCTGGACCTTTTCACAGATCTTAATCTTGAGCAGCTCGTCACTGAACCAACGCGGTGCCACAACGATAACATTTTAGATATTCTCGTTACGAATAAGCCTGAATTATTCACGGACAATTTCTACCACCATGGGAATAAGTGATCATAAAGCTGTAATTGCTACAGTAAAATTAACAGTCACCCGCAAAAGGAAAAAAGAACGGGTCGTTTACTGGTGGGAAAAGGCCCAAAGGAGAGTTTAAGAACGTTTTTGAGGGATAATTACATTACCTTTATAGAAGGAAGAGGCTCGGTTGAAGTGATGTGGCTTCGATTCATGCATATAGTCAGGGAAGGTATGGACTTACATATACCGAAAAGGACAATCAGGGATGGGAACGATCCCCCGTGGTATACACGTGAACTTAAACGGTTACTTAAAAAACAAAGGAAGATACATGCACGCTCAAGGACGACGATGTATAGGAGTGATTTAGAAAAGTTAGCTGAGACAAGAGAACATGTTAAGAATGCGATGCGCGAGGCTTTTAACGACTTTAAATGCAACTCACATTCTAAGAGTCTCAACGAAAACCAAAAGAAATTTTGGTCGTATGTAAAAAAAGTTAGTGGTAGTGACAACAGTATGTCAGTTCTACTACAAGACGGTCGGGAAGTTGATGACAGCCACGAAAAGGCTACCGTATTTAACACCGAATTTAAAAATACTTTCACTGACGAAAACATGGAAAAACATTCCCGCTTTAGCACGGCGTGTAGAATTTAAGATGGATCCAGTTCAAATTGATAGTGTAGGTATCATAAAGTATTTAAAGCTCCTGAAGTGGGGGAAGGCGCCGGGTCCTGATGGTATTCCAGTAAGATTATTTTCGGAATACGTGGATGAAATAGAACCATTTCTATCAGATATATTTCGTAAATCTTTAGAAGAAAGAAAAGTACCTTCTGACTGGGAAATAGCGCAGGTGATTCCCGTTTTCAAGAAAGGTGATCGGAGAGATCCTAGGAATTATCGACCCATATCTCTAACATCTGCCTGCAGTAGAATTCTGGAGCATGTCATATGCTCTAACGTTATGAAGTTTCTGGATGAAAACGAGTTACTTGCAGCAAAGCAACACGGATTTCGTAAGAACCGTTCGTGTGAAACGCAACTGGCTCTATTTTCGCATGACGTAATGAAGGTTATCGATGCAGGATCACAAGTTGATGCTATTTTCTTGGATTTCCAGAAGGCTTTTGACTCTGTACCACATAACCGCCTTTTGGCGAAGATTCGAGCGTACAGTATATCTGATCAGATCTGCGAATGGATACGCGATTTTCTAACTCGTCGGTCGCAGTATGTTGTTGTTGACGGGGAAGCCTCTTCAAAGCTAGATGTTACTTCGGGCGTTCCTCAAGGAAGTATAATAGGACCACTTCTTTTTCTTAATTTTTATAAACGATCTCGGTGACAACGTTAATTGCAGGATGCGATTTTTTTGCTGATGGTGCACCTATTAATAGGGAAGTGGGGTGCTCTGACGATTGCTTAGAAATACAGCGCGATCTGGATGTTATTTCGGAATGGTGCCATAAATGGCAGCTTACACTTAACTGTAAAAAGTGCAAGGCAATGCAAATAAGTAATAAAAAGATCCCGTTTGCTCACGAGTACAAAGTTAACAATTCAGTTGTTGACACTGTGGATTCCCTGAAGTATCTAGGCGTAACAGTACACAGCAACATGAAATGGGACTTGCACATAACTTCAGTCGTAGGCAAAGTTAATTCAAAACTACGTTTTATAGGTCGTATTTTGAGAATCTGCAATGCTCATACAAAGGAAATAGCGTACAAAACATTAGTGCGTCCGCATTTGGAATACTGTTGTGCAATTTGGGATCCGTACCGCAAGAGATTGATTGACACGTTAGAGAAAGTACAGAGGAAAGCCGCTCGATTCGTGACTGCTAGTTAGAGTCCTATGTAAGTGTCACAGAGCTGATACGTGGGTTAGGCTGGATTGTTTGGCGGACAGACGACGTCGTTTTTGTTTGAATTTGTTGGAGAATATGCGAAAATCTCTAATTTACGAGTGCAACGAAATACTTCTTCCGCCATCCTATTTAGTTCGCAATGACAGGAGGGATAAGATTCGAGAGATAAGATGCCATACTGATACTTTTATGTATTCTTTCTTTCCTCGTTCTGTTCGGGATTGGAATACTCTAAAATAGGATTGGTGTTTAGCACCCTCTGCCACCCACAGTAATTGTGAATTGCAGAGTATAGATGTAGATGTAGATGAAATTTCCGGTTTGGCTCGCGGGGCAACCGCACATAGCCGATACGCAGCTAAAGAGTTGCCAGTAGCACTGTGCGTGGTGCGTTGTGCCACATCGCCCTCGTTAACGTCTGTTTCCCGCAGATAGCAGTAGCAAGCAGGTTTAAATCGCGTGAACCGAATTAATTTTTGAAAGTTACTTAACATTGTTTACTTTTCGGTTCAGTAGAACTCCGATCGAGCGCATACCCACGTCCGACTAGGGGGTGGGGGTGGATAGCGGCCCCCCCTGCTCGTACCTGGCTACGCTCTTGGGCTTAATGCCAATCAAGTTTCATAATTTGACAAGAAACTTAGTGTTAGTGGTTTATGTATCTATTAAACATATGTTCTACAAAAACCACATGAAACAGCTAGAGCTTAAAAAAAAAGTATGAGATAAAATATTTGGGATAAAGGAGTATTCATACAGGTTACTGTAAGGGAGACTGTTGAACTCCTTAGTGAACATTTTGATCAGAAACTTGTGGAGTTATTCAGACACACCATCATATCCACACACGTCCACATACTTTGTGTACCAGGGTAAGTACTACGAGCAAATGGATAATGTAGTAGTGACATCCCTGTTATTTCCTTCAATAGCTGACTTCTATATATAAAAATTTGAACATTTAGCTCTTGACATGGCTCCTTTAAAGCTTAATTGTTTATATATATTCGTTGCCAGTACATTCCCTATGTGAACTCATGGAAAGCTGGCCTTTAATGAATTAGTAAACCTTCTTAATGGGATTCGACCCAATATCAGATGCACAGTAGAAATTGGGGATGGAACACTTCCTTTCCTAGATGTGCTAATATGATGGAAGTCCAATGGGAGATTAGTGTACAACTTTTATAGGAAACCACCACACACTGATTGCTACCTTAATCCTATATGCTTCCATTCTCCTGCTGAGAATCGCAGAGCGCTGGTCCATTGGGCAATAGTAGTCTCCAGTACTCAACATCTACAAGCAACATGAGTTTTGTGCCAATGAAATATCAATGCACTAAAGAAATCCAACAAGCGATTAGTGAATGAAAAAGAAAATGACAGTGATTGACACAAACTGCATGCCTTCTTGCCATTCTATGGAGTAGTAATGTTGAAAACAGCTAGGCCCCTCAACAAACAAAATATCCGTTCGATTTTTGTCCTCCACCCTAAATTTTGCAACTATTACAGTCTCCGAAGGATAATCTTAATCTTCCTGCACCTGACACCTACAAAATTCCTTGTGAATGAGGTACTAGATATATAGGACAAACTTTAAGAACAATCGAAATAAGATGGAAAGAACATATTAGATATTTTAAACTTGGACAAAAAGAAAAATCTGAAGTGGTTTGACACAATACTAACAATGGTCACAAGCCATGGTTTGATGAAATGACATGCCTTTGCTATGCAGATAATGTTTGGAACAGTTTTTCAAAGGAGGCATTAAACATAAGACTCAATGGTAAAGTTATTAATTGGGATCAAGGCCAATCATAGAACCAGCAATAAAATTATTGCAAGTCACACAGGATCGAACCATATTAGGACATAGTAGCAACTCAAACATGATGTGATCAATTGAATGATGCAGAGCTTGACTCCCTTTATCGGTGCCCTCATCATCCCCCTCCCCCCATTCCTGGCTGGCAGCTCTATATAACAGACTAGTGTGCAGCCACCTTCAGTGTTAGGGGATTGACAATGGAGGCAGTGTCTGATTCCAAACCATTGCCAGGTGATTCGAATTTGGTGAGGCTAGAATCCTGAGTAGTTTATCTACAGTGCTGCCTCCACAAAAATGTATATAGTTGCCTACCTATTAATAGTGTTTATTATCTGCAGGCAGCAAACTTCAGGCTGTACTCGAATAGAATAACTCAATAAAAACAATGAACTAAGTGAAGTAATGAATAATTTACCAAAAATGATGAAGGAATTTAAAATTAAAATTTGTAAATTGCAAAATTATATAAGATAATTTAAAAAATTAAATAAAAAAAAGGCATAATTGGATGATAGAGATTTGCCAACATAGCATGTGCTCCATTGCAATTAAATTAACAGTTATTATAATAATAATAATTAACAAAAATGGTCTAATTACATTTATTATGCACCTCCTATTCTCATATGCAAAATTACTCTTGACTTCCTACTCTTCCCAATTAGTGACATGAAAATCACCTCAAAAGCAACGCATTCTGATATGTCCCGTAATTTAAAAAACCAAAACAAGACAGTTATCATAGCTGAAAACATGACATGTATTCAACATGACTTGTATTGGAAAAATCAAGAATCACCATAACTGTACCTACACACGACTTGGGTCTCTTGCACAGAACAGTTGGCCAAATTGATGCACAGTTGGGATTTCACAAATTGTGTCCAAGATATGGCCCACTCATATAACACAACATTTTATGCAGAGGGCATTAAAAAAACTGGCCATAAATCTCGAAAAACGTTGGTATAAGTATCATAAGGTATGAACCATAAAGGTAGGGCTGTATAATTGTATATCAGGGAATTGTATGAAAGGGTAAGGTGCCATGAGGCTTGAACTGTTGGGACTCAGCCTGCGGAAACTCAGCTTAGGGAGGCTGTGGAGACTGCACCTGTTGAATCTTAACCTGCAGAGGCTCAGCCTTGGAGGTTAAGTCTATCAAGGCAGTAAGTAGAAAAGTTAGGTTTAGTGAGGAGGGCGAGAAGGGTTTTTGAAAGCTGATATCAGGTTGTAGGGGAAATATTTAATTTAATTTAATTGCAATGGAGTACATGCTCCGGTGGCAATTTCCCTACACACCCATCTTCCCTCTATCCTTCATTTCCCTTGGTAACTCATTCCAATCCCTGACACCCTTACCTAAAAAAGGGAATCTTCCCACACCCTTGTGTCTGAAATCGAGTACCAGCTTGTGGTCATGGTCATCTTTTCCCTTCCATCCACAGCTCCAATATCTTTCCACGCCTCATCGCCAGTATACGCCCTGTACACTCCCATGACCCTCCTCATCCCCCTCCTGTCTTCCAATAAATCGCATTCCAGCTCATTTATCATATATGTCACTGATTGCATTCTGCGATAATTTCAAGAAACAAATCTAGCAGCCCTGGTTAACAGGATGATGAAGCCAGACACTTCAGAAAAATTCTTTAAAAAAAAGGTAGAAAGCAAGAAGATAAGGTAGGAACTACAGTCTCAATGGAAGTGGAAGTGAAAATGGGAGTCCCAAAGGGTAGCATATTGGGACCTTTGTTATTTGTCATTCTAATGAATTACTGTGTTGGTGGATTACAGTCAGAAGTTAGGTTGTTGGCAGATGATATAATGCTATGTAAGATGATTAAAACTGTAGAAGACTGTGAACAACTGCAGGAGGATCTAGACAGGATATCTAGCTGGGTAGGTCAACATGGGATGAAGATAAATGTAAAAGAGTCAGCTTATTAGGTACACAGATAAAAAACTGATGATTGGTTATTGTTATAAGGTGGGGAAAGATTTGCTTTGTATAACATTTGATAACAAACTCAACTGGACTGGACACATTGGTTAGTGTAACGTAGAAAGCCTCTCATATCGATATTTCGACTATCGATATGCCGACCATCGATAGCGCTGGATAAGAAGAATATCTGTGAAAAAAAGAAGAACAAGGATACTGTGAAAAAAAGAGGTGAGAAAAAAAGTGGTCCTGAAGGTAGTGTGGTTGTAAAGTGTGCGGAGAAACTTGTGAATAGTTCCCACGTGGATGGTTCTTACCTGCAACAGCACGGAAAAAGTTGTCTGATGTTCGACACGATTAAACGTTTGGGCATGGCATCGGGGTGACCTTCATGGTTGATTTTGAACGTAATTAAACATTGTAACTAAGAAACCGTCAACTTGTTTTTCAATATGGTAATATAGCCTGTAGTCAGGCCGCCGCTAGCTGTTTTAGCGCCCGCGTGCAATACCGATTATGCTGCCTCCTGTCTAACTACAGCCAGTGGTGGATCTAGGAAATTTCCGAACCGGGCGACAATGGAGTGGCAACTATCGCGGGGCGGCGACTGTCGATCACTCGGTTTGCCGCCCCCCTCGATGTGCCGCCCGCGTGCGGTGCACGCCTTGCACGCCCGCTTACGGCGGCCCAACCTGTAGTGTACCCATTCATGACCCAAAATATTCTCTATTTCGGTAGAGTGGCGGCCAAAACATTTTCTTAATTGCAACTGGTGTGTGCGTAAAACGATCACGCCGAATGTTTTCCGCCATATTAGGTAATAGTAAAAGGTTTCAAAATCCTTCAGTTATTGGAGAGAGTGATGGGTGGATGTACTAGAGACATAATAGAATTGGATTCCAATATGTTGGTCAGACCAATACATGAATATGGTGGTGAAGTATGGATCCCATATTTGGGTATCAAATACAGGAGTTCGAGAATGTGCAAAGAAGGGCTGCTAGATTTGTCTCTGGAAATTACCGCAGAACACAATCAGTAAGTAATATGATAAAGGAGCTGGAATGAGATTGATTTCAAGACAGGAGGAGGGTGAAGAGAATCATGGGAGTAAATTTGTAGAAAATTCCCCAGGGGAAGAAACCGTAGTGTATGAGGTTTTTTCTCTCATAATTATTACTTCAAGCACATTTCGTCATGATATATGATGTTGTAGCTTTGCAGCTTGCTGCAAATATAAACCTGCAGTTGGCCTCGTTCATGTGAGCAGGTTGCTTTGATGATCTTTTTTCCTCTTTCCCCTGGTTTTGTATTGTCTTGTTTCTGTGTTGGACTTCACTCATGCCGGGAGGAATTGAAGATCATGGGGGTGAATGGGGGAATTTAAGGATCTAATGGAATCTTTCGCTGCTCAATTGAATACTCAAATGAAAAATCTGGAAGATAGGCTTAGTGAAAATTTAACCAATCGTGATGACAAGCTTAGTGAAAAACTAAACAGACTTGAAGATAAGCTTAGCACAAATTTAACCAAGACTCAGAAACTTGAAGATAAGCTTGGTTAAAATATTAAAGGTCTTAAGGAAGATATGGAAGTGGAGAACGAAAGTCTAAAGGATTTTATGGATGTGAAATTTGCCAAAGTAATGGAGGATGCAAAGGTTAACAAATCCCTGGTGTTGGAGATGCAACAAGATGTGCAGAAGTGGACACATGACTCCTCATAAGGTGTTTGTGAGGTGAAAACATGGCAGAAAGTTGAAGTGATGAAGCAAATCGAAAATAGTCAGAAAGATAAATCAATTGACATGAACAGAACGTCGTTAGTTGATGCTTACAAGACTGATGGTACATTGTGCATTGACAGTAACACAGCGATGGAATATACCCCAAGTGAAGCATTGAAGGTGTTACCCACAGTGAACACGACTAACAGAGTAAAGAAGAGAGCACGATTAGACCTGCGTGATGAGAGCAGGAATATAAGGAAATGTAGAAGAAGGAGGAAGATCTGTTTGCTGAAGGAAGAAATTTATTAAGGCTCAAGGTTACTTCCTACGTGATGCTGTGGTGTTAGGGGGAGGTAGAGGCGTAGCCTTCCATAACTCCGAACACGCTGGGTTCACAGGAAACGGCAACCAATAAACTGATAACCTTCCATTCAAGGGCGTTATTTTTCCCTTTCTGGGAAACCAAATATCTTGCTATGGCAAAAACAACATTTAATCTATCCATGTCCTTCCCTCTACCCCGCTGCATTAGTGAAGAGAAGGTGAAGACAATGGTGTTATATGTAGAGGAAAAGTGAATCGTGCAAAAAGTGATAAGAACCAAAATAATCCAAGGTGTGTGAAGCGCTATTTATTTAATAGGGTGTATGTGTTGTTCTTTTTTAGGTGGAATGAACTATAAACTCATTCCAAACTAATGTTGTTATAACTTGTTTGACATTAAACATGTTTCGAACACATTTTACTTCAAATTTAACACACAATTTTGTTATGTATTAATTTTTTTGTGTGATTTGGTGACATGTTGGCTTTTTAGATTTGGAGAATACTTCGAATATCTGGTAATCTGAGTTGACCCACACTTGGAGGATGACTTTTCTTATGAAGTCACAATATAATTTGTTAATGATATTCTAAGAAGTTTCAGACAACCAGTGGAATTTAAGGCCTGTTTTGACAAAATGATGTACCACATTAATATTTGTTTGCTGTAATTGTAGTTATTGCTGTAGTCCATTCTCTTGCGAATTTTGGTCTGTTTGTGTTCTAATGTTTATTTTTAAATGTACTTTGCAATGAATGTGTAAATGTAGTGACTGCCACCTTAGGTAGGTTTTATACTGGGATAGGGTAGCAAATGGGGGTGGAGATTATACTCAAGTACCACATTTTTTTTAGTCAAATTCGCCGTTTATAAAAGTATATAAATGAATCCTTTGCCACAGTTTTTTGGGTGGGTCGTGTAAGTATACAGGGACAAGCAGATGATATATCGGTGACTGCAGAGTCACGTGACGAGGTTCGGTGAATGAGCGGGAGTCGCGGGCCGGGAATCCGTCGAGTCGGGAGTGGCCTGAGAATAAGTTGGTCGAGATACGGTTCCGATTCGAGGGAGAAGTGTTTTGTTTTGTGCAGTTTGTTGCAATGTGAATATTCTGCATAGAGCAGTGTTGTAAAAGAATTGAGAGCAGTGACTATTCTCGTTGTAAAGCAGGCAGTGTATACCGGAAAAGACAGTCTCTTTATCACCGGGTATTGTGCAAGTGATTTCACGGGTATGTGTTCGTGGTGATATCAACAACGCAAGAGCCTGCCTTCTTCGAATACGAAGTTCCAACAAATAATTCATGGTCAAAATTGTAAAAGGTTGTTGGTTACACTGAACTTTCGAGGAAATAAAAGTGTTGTTACCTCGCAACTGCTGAACTATCATTTGAAAACCCAAACATTTTCTGAGCTATTTTCCTATGTTATGATGGTGGCGACAATGTCGGAGCTTCTTTAATTAATTTAGTAGACTAAATAAATAAATAACAGATACATGACTTAGGTGTACTCGTAGGCTTCCGCGGCCAGAGTCAGTTGATTCTTGGCTGTCCGGGTGCCGCCGCGTCATGTTTCTTGAAACCGACGTTTCGACCCTCATTCTGGGGTCCTCTTCCAGAGCAGAACTGCGTCTTCGGTCAGTGAGTGGTCTTGATTTATAGCGAGGCCCGCGTCCGTCTAGATGGTTCGATTTTCCCGGCCAATCAAAGGTCCGAGCCATCACGTGGTTCGTTGGCCTGGTGGGGCAGAAAATCAAAGATGAATTATGTCATGCCAATATCCTCTATTATCCAGATTGGGATCTAGACTTTTGCCTTGCTGCGGATAGCTCGAACTACGGTCAAGGAGTACCTAAAATTAAATGTAATTGAATTTTATGAAGCAATTGTAGTAAGCTAGAGTTTGTTTGAATATGATCCTGTATATTTGTTTCACAATTTCCTGTAAATCAATGTATATAGACTTTGTTTTGTGAAAATAAATTATTTAGAGGCCATTTAATATGTTTATGAACAGAATCTATCCGATTCTATTTCTTTCTCACTGATAATATGTCCTAGAAAGCTTATCTTTTCTGTTACAAATTCATATTTTGACAACTTTAGCTTCATTCCTCCAATTTTTAATACAGCCAACACCTCCTTCAATAGTGCTCTCCCCACGTTTTGTTACCTATCAATATATCATCAACCTATACAATCGATTTCCAGAGCAAATCATCACCCAATACCTTGTCCAATGCTCATATAAAAACAGACAGCGATATGTTGCGGCCAAATGGTACCACATAGTACTCGCAAGCCGCGGTATAAGAATGCTGTATATGGCCGTGATTCCATGGCCAAGGGAATCTGCCAGTACCCTGCGGTTAAGTCTAAACTGGTCAAGTACTTAACTTCATGAAACCTCTGCAGTATTTCTTCCAAATTCTCGGGCCTATCACCTTCTCGATCCACCATTTTATTCAACCATCGTGCATCCAGCACCAGTCTAACACTGCCATCCTGTTTGCCTACCACCACTAGATGGCTGTTGTGTTTGCTATCACTTCGTTCGATGATGCCTAATACTAGCATTCTTGCCAATTCTTCTTCCACCCCTTTTCTGCTTGCTAATAGTGCAGAACAAGGGTTTAAAAATAACGGTTCATGATTCTTTATCATCAATTTGCATTTAAACCCCTCCACACACCCTATTTATTTATTTTGTGTGTCGGAAGAAATACAAAAACGGTAACTACATTGAATTACAATAAATTGAAGTAAACTTGGATGTTACTACAGATTGATTTCCAACGATTGCAGCCATTGAATTGCTTCTGTGAATCTGATGGATTGTACCACTGAATCACCTAAGAGGGCATTCCATGGCGATATGTGGAATGGTTTGCTGGTGGTTACCGCAGTCACAAGAAGAGTTCCCTATCATTCCCCACTTGTACATCCAGTAGTTGCATGTACTGTGGCCTGTTCTCACTCGGTTTACTGCCGTCCAGGTCTTCCTAGGGAGTTAAATCCAAGAGGCTGTCGAGTAGGGTCTTGGATTAGCGCATGTTTGTCAGGGTTGGAATTGATCCACTCAGCGCACTATCCTTCGTCTATGTTGAAGTTATTTTGGACCATCTCTTGACCAAACTACCATATTGTAGACCTAGATTTTAGTCTATTTGGAACTTTACGTGCGCAGTACTGATGAATTGGAAGTTGTGGATACCTTAAGCATTTCTACCATTCCTTTTTTAAAGCCGCTTGTCTTCGGAGACCTGTTGGGGCGATGATAGAGAGTACAGGCACCCAGTCTGTAGGTGTAGATTTTACAGTTTCAGATATTGTTCTCATTGTGTCATTTAGTTGAGTGTCGATCTTTTTTGTGTGACTGTTATTTAGCCGTTGAGTATATCAGACCAAGAGCTGATGTTCTGAGAGCTGCGGCATGTGCTCCCCAACCCTTTCCTGAAAGTTTTTACTTTTGCCGCTGTTATATGTCAGTGAGCGGTCCAGAACCATGCCTAGATATTTTGGATCAGGATTGTACTTCAGTCATTGGTCTCTGAAATTTATTTGGGGTCCATAGTGGGCTTGTCTATTGTTTAGCTGAAAAGAGCTGACCGCCGTCTTATTTATATTCAGTTTCAGGCGTCAAGTGTTGGAGTACTCATTCAGTTTGTAAAGGTCAGCTTCAAGAATTTCTTCAGAGGTTTTGAAGTCTCTAGATTGTGCTGTCATGACTATATCATCGGCGTATATAAACTTCCTAGAGGTAGTGGATGGCAAGTCTATGGTGTAGATGTTGAAAAGTAGTGGAGCAAGAATTGATCCTTGTAGTACCCCATTGTTTAATATGTAAGATTTACTTCTGTTCCCATCATCATTCGATTGCATACCATGTCATTCAACAGAGAGGCAGTCGTTTTGCACGGGATAATCCTCAGGAATTTCAGGAACATTCACTTCTTCCAGACTGTGTCATATGCTGCAGTCAAATATACAAACGCTACCAAGATCTTTTTCGGATCTTGGAATTCCATTTCGATATGGTTGGTCAGCGCCTTTACTTGGTGACAGCAACTTCGATTCGGTCGAAATCCTGCCTGCTCAGTTGGTATGTAGTCAAGGATTTTTTTTCTGAAATTCTGTTGTAGATGGCTCTTTCTAGCAGCTTGTAGCATTAACTCAAAAGGGCTGTTGGTCTATAATACTCTGGGCTACAAAAGTAAACTAGCCTCCTCGAGGTGCACCCTGGACAACGTGGCAAAGCCGCGGCTGAATAGTCTACATCTCAATAGGCTGCTGTACATAGAACTTTTGCTTGTGGATATCCCAGCAATTAGAGCATACAGAACAATGTTATTAACTTCACACACCCTGGACAATCTGAAAACACCATGGAGTTTCTCCTCTAATTGCCGCTTTTCATTGTAGGATATATGTTTCATGGCTTCCAATATATCTACTATTTCTTGTTGACTCACCTCCTGTCTCCGATTATACCAACATCATCTTCTTCATCCGCTTCCCAATCAATTCCTTCAATTGTTGCTACCAGTTTCAATCTTTCCACTCTTTCCTGTTTAACCATTTTTCGTTCGAATGGTCTTACATATTTCACATTCTCAAATTTCATAATTTCTCCATCAAGTTAATATTGCCTTTTATTTTCCCATCCAATCCATTCCCAGGATCCAGTTAAGACTTAGTCCAGGTATCACTAGCATATCATGATCCACTGTCATCTTGCCAGTCATGATGGTCACATATATAAACTGACGAATCAGTTTGTTTGGCAATTCAGTGGCTCCGAAAATTTGTGTTTTATTTTCTGGCATTTCTGTCATTTGGCCCCTCTTTCTTAACTGTTTGAAAAGTGATTTAGAAATTGCATTCACATCGCTTCCTGTATCCACTAGTGCTCGTTCCAGTACTAGAAATACTTCACCTCAACCACAGGTTGCATTATCTCTTTACTCCCTACTTATTTTTAATCTTCTTCTAATAAATCGTCTTCCACCTCTTAGTAAGACCACCTTTCCTTTCGTCACTTCATCTTCCTTACAATTTCCGTCCTCTTTCATCCTTCTTAGAAAACATTTTACCTAATCTTCTTCCTTCCTTATCACTCTGTTCCCCAAAAGTTCGTGGTCTCCGCCCTCTTCTTCACTGCTGATATTTTTTTCACTTTCTTCCACATCTTCATATTCCTCCCCATCCTCGGTTTCTTTGTCCATTTTTTACGCTTCTAACTCGTAATTTCACCCATCATTATCTGTTAAAGGAAACAGCATCTCCTCTTCCTTCTCGTTTCTTTGCTTATCTTCTGGTCGCCATTTTCCCATTGGTTCTTTCTCGCAAGGCCAATTATCTCATGTTGTTCTAGTTCTCTTCTCTCAGCATTGTTACTCACGTTGATGTCTTCTATCTGCTGCAAGCACTTCCACCTCTTCAAAGGTCCACTATCGCTCAACATTACATTCGATTCCTCGTCGCACTCTCGCTGATCTTCACTGACCTCTATTTTTCTGTCTTCTCCAATCCCCATTCCTAACTTTTTTTTACACGTTCTTCCCACTTGCTTTATTCAGCCTTCTGTTTCTTCCTCCACTTTTTTGTCCACTGCTTTATCATAATTTTCCCCCATAGTTCCGACTTGATTATTATTACTTTCTATCGATACCTCTTGACATTTTTCTTTAGCATCTTCCATATGGAACTATGTCACAACTTCTTCTAAAACTGCTTAATTATTTCCTCTCTACTCAAGTTCATTAACAGGCACTTTGATTTCAATATAGCTTCTGGTCCTCTGATCTTCCCAGCTTGAGAGGGGACCTCTTCAAAGGCGCCCCTTAATTTCCATTATTATATCCTCCTCTCTTCTTCTTCTTACATTTTCTGCGGAGGCGAATTTCCAGTTCATGATTCGGTCACCGGTCGATTAGTACCTGTACCTTGCTTTACATCCATGCTTCTATTTCCTCAGTTCCTGAACAATTGATTATTTGCCTTACCATTGTGAATTTCACACTTATCACTTTTATCAACTCCTTCCAGAAATTCATGTATGTTGTTTCTGCATAATCATTGCAATCATTTCTTTTATGGAACTATTTTTTACATAGATTCTTTTCAGTGCCGCTAGCTGTTGCAGCCTCATGAAAGGTACTAGCATTACTAATTTCGTAATTGAACCGTTCATGACACCCAAAACCCGAATCCGAGCTGCTATTTAAATTTCCCTTAATTTTACAATCTATTTCGGTAACTGTCTGTCCACCGGCTATTTCCAAAACTTTTCCTTGCAATATTATTTTTAACCCTAAAATAACTTCGTTCCGCTAGAAGAACTCACTTCATAAAAATAAATCACAGAAAAAATTGCAAACAAATATATTTCCAATATAGCTTTCGAAAAACGAGATCTATAAGGTCTCCGTTCTTACAACGCACCAGTAGTTTCAACGGCGTATAGAAAACAAAAGACCATTTATCAACACATACATTACCTGTACATAATATTCACAGAAAACACATTTATTTCTATTGATATGCATACAAAAATCATGTTTACAATTCATCCGCACACGATTAATCAATTTCTTTCATGGATAATTTGTTTTCCAAACCTGCATTGAAAAAGAAATGACAAAAAAAATTACTATTACTTTCGTTACTGACAATTTCTTTTTAAATTATTGTTATCTTCACGTCTTTATTTCAATGAAACATAAAACAATTTTTGCAGTCAGCCGTAATTTACAATTAGCAATTTGATTGTTAATTTTAATTTGAATTTACAGTCAATTAATTAAATTACTGGAATTCACCTCTCTACTTTACTAAAACGTTTGTCTTTAATTTCGCAGAAACTTCGATATTTTTAGGTGAATTCACTGAATTTTGTGTTAACGCAAGTTTACGGCACATTACCGTTTGTCCTTCATATAATTTAAAGTGCTTTTTTCTTCTTCCACCTTTGTTGTCTTGCATCTGAAGATTGCAGGCTTCTTTCATTACCAAGCTGAGTGATTAGCTTTGTGTCTCTGTCACATGCGCCACATATATCGTGCTTATTTGTACAGCTTCTGCTTCTCCTCTCATTTCTTACAGGATGCCACCAATAATTTACCGACTTTGAAGAAATCCGTTCGTTTCTTCGATAAATTTAACAAATAATAATAATAAAAAAACATTAACACCTCACTTGCTTCTTTGAATCTTCTTTAATTAAACACTGTATCACAACTTAATATATGTACATTAAATTTAACTTTTTATAAAATTTCAATCTCCTTACACATTAATAATCTCTTTTACTAAGTTTTACACACATAAGCCACTGCTCACAACAATACGAGCGAGGACCACTCATCTGCCCGTGATCGCCAACTTTTTCTTTCGGACTCACTGACAAAGATCCTCTCGCTACACTCACAGTTTACTGTTCAAAGATAATTCACATACACATTGCCATAGATATCAAAAATACAATACTTTACAATAATTCTTGAGAAACTTGAATAAACGGCAAAATATTACACATAAAATTACCCAAACCAAGAAACAAATAAAAAGAAAGGAAAGGAAAGAAGGTATTAAGCAACAATTTTTTAAGTGTTAGGAGACTGTGTTTCCTTTCACTCAACACGGTAGGGGATTCTACATACATTTTCCTTTCAATTGCATCACTTGAGCCCGCAGGGCAAGCAGTTTTGTTATTTGGGCTAATTACCTGCTATTTAATGTATTAAGTCCAAAACAGGAGTTTAATTGCACTAAGTCCCTTGGCTGAACATGCAATTTAGCTAAAAACTAGTATTATTGGAAACAGTAGCGGCTCGTCTTTAAAGGCTCTGAGGTGGAGCCGTCCCAAAAGATATATTAAAATATGTTTTTTAAATTGAGTAATACAGAATTTAAATTAACAGGAAGCATTTCGAGAACTTTCCACACACATTTAAACACTGTCAGTCAATATTTTAGAACTGTTGATATAAAAGAATGTTTCTCAAACGGGTAGTATTTTTATGGCTATTCCTTTGGAACGTCATTACATTGCATGTAGCAGAGGAGTGGGGGCGTGACTTTTACGGGCTATAGCTCTTATGGACTTGTAGTTGGCGCAGTTTGTAGAGCCTACGGCAGTTGTACCAAACCCATCATGATTTTCTTGTAACGCTAGTTACAATGTAGGGAAATCAGCAGAGAGGTTGAAGTTCCATTCTCGAATCCCTGTCTCTGTATCTCCAGTTTATGCTTTCAATCGTCATTAATCGCCGTTAAATATTTATGTTTTGACAATGTAAAAGATACTTTTATTTTTCGGGCGTTGGCCATTGTATCAAGTATAGTACAGGCACACTAAGTTTGTAAACATTCCGCTAGAGTGTGTAGCAAGCAGGATTGTGGCGTACTACAAATATATAAATATTTGTATTTAAATTTTTTATATTCAGATTAATTTAATATTTGTGAATATTTAGTAAATTGATTATCTGATCAACGTAATTGATATCCCAGGCTGCCTTAATTTCTTAACGATTTAACTGAATAAAGAGGTTGCTAGTTGAAGGAGCAGGAGAGATTTTGAAGCTGGCGACGGTATTTCCGATGGAAATTTCCAGAAAGCATGGGCTGACGCGAGCTATTGTTCGCACGGCCACAGCGGATAGGCACCGCTAGTCTTCAAGGTCAGTGCATTGAATCCGGCGTAGGGATACCTGAGCGGCGGAAGGGGTGAGCGACGCGCGGGAAGGCCAGGGCAAAAAAGATTGACTTCGAGCCACACGTGGTTTTGGGAAGAAGTTAAACAACCAATGCCGTATCATATACGGGGTCTACCGACGTTAATTCATGGCTTCTTTTTTATGTAACGAAACTTCGGGAAGGAGTTTCGGAAGAGGGAAGACGAAGCGGCCATACTTGGGCATTCTGTGGTCAATGGTCGTCGTGTCCAGACTTCACAGTGTGGAGTGGCACTGTACTGGCGGGCTCTGGCTTCGATAACAGGCTGATCGATTGATGCAGTCCATACACTGATGGTACAACTTACTGATCAACTCCGCACGCCGCTGCTACTGATGCTGGTGATTTTGGTAATGTGTTCCATCGCCCATCATTGTTTAATGGTTTGGAAAGACTTTGAAGGATCCGTAATCGACCCATGAGACAGGATCTCTGCTCAATTCCATTTTAAAAGCTAGCTGGCAAATGACCTCATGAACTTTAAAGCTCCTTGCAAATTCAGTTTGAGCCTTGATATTGTTCATCTTTTTCTAATTCAATCCGCCCCCTAGGGATTTTATCCACCATTCATGTAACATTCAGTTGTTGGCTCGTGGCCACGATGTTATCATGTTCTTAATTTTATAAATGAAGTATTTAATATTCAGTTTATGTTTGCTATCTTAAGGCAGATTGTAAAGCCGGATATTGCTTGCAGATACACATAATATCTAACGTAACGGTAAATGTGTCCGGCTATGTACAAGCCATAGAAAAACAATAAATTAAGCATTTTATGTCTTTCATCAACAGCAATCAGGATCCTTGCTACCTGAAAATTAATTTCATAGTTAAAATCAATAATCAAATTAATATTTAAAACCCACAGTAAAGTAATGACCCCCCCCCTTCTCATTACAAGTGCAATAGAATACGCTGATATAAGTTTCGCCATCTAGCGAGAATTTGTAGAACGATTACATGAAATAAGCGCGCGAAACGTTTCATTATCTAAGTTGCTAAAGGTGTTTGCACGAGAAAGTGTGTTGTTTGGAAGTTTCTTTTTGTGAGTGTGTCGTGCCGGCAGTTGAGCCTTCCCCAGTATAAAAACCACAAGCCGCCACTGATTATAAGTAAATTTTCATGGTAATACTAGATACATAGAAGCTTTTTACTTAAAGCACTGACTTCACTTTTAGTCTTATTTTCCCTCTGTTCATAACTAGCATTTTCGTGGTTCATTTTTACATATTTATGTCCACGAAACTTGGGATTATACCCAAACTTCCATATTCTACCCATTTTCCTATAACTTTTTACAAAATCCTTACAATTATATCGCCAAAACGTAAACAACAAAGATGAAAAGCTGACAAATGATAGTCAATGATACAGACAGGCTGAAAAACAGCAATTCTCTCTTGCTACCGAAATAAGAATATCTGTGGAACATATACTCAATGCTCCGCAAGACAGAGTAAAAATGGGAGTGGCACTATTTACCAAGCATCACGAAAAAATTAATAACTCCGAATTTAATCGTCAAATTTACATGAAACATACGGAATTTTGTAACTAAATAATTGTAGCATTGAACAAGACTAAAAAAAAATCGATTTCGTTTAGCCTGTTCGTGACTGTGTCCCAAATCCTGTAACTTATTTACTCAAAGATTATTAAAATAATGACATTGCCTAGAATTTTATAATCTGTTACCAATACATCAAACTAGTTTACATTTCTGATTGAACAAGTGATAAGAAGAAGTAATGAAGTGGATGGTTTTAGATAAAATTCATAACTCTTGGTTAAATTATGAAATTTATTTAAATTATAAAGTATATTTTTAAATAAAGGACATTTATATTCTACGAATTTTGTGTGTGTTTCAAATAATTGCTATGTCAGTGGCGCATGAAGAGGAGCTGCGCATAATGACTTCAATTTTCGATATAAAAACGAAAGATACGTATCTCTTTTTTGTAATAACCTATCTGGATATGAGCGCGCATAATTGCTGGGCTTTGTTAAATCTCGACGGTGGGATGGGTGTAGGTACTTCCCCACAATAAACGTTATTATTTATTATATCTCATATACACATTTTGTCAGGCTCAAAGTGAGTGTCGGGAACTAAGCACACTTTCAGTCTGATCTGTGAACAAATAATATTCGTAACCGTGAGCCTTCTGGTACGTTAATATTTAATCAAGAGATCGCCACACGTTCTTATTTTAAACCCCAAACGTGAAAGGTACAATTAAATAAAGTCAATCGACACAGATTTAGAGTCACAAAATACTTATATTCTTGAAAAAGTTTCTCTTTACAACATCGGTTAAGAATCTGGATAATCCATCGGACAACAGTTCCTTAGAA
>JARYHS010006235.1:0-22107 GCA_031002005.1 Vandiemenella viatica
CCTTCAAAAGGCCATGGCTGAATTCCTCCCCATTACTTGCAAACCACGACCGCAGACACATTCACAAATTTCTTCGCTAGACCAAAATACTTAAGCTGGTGCTAGAAGTGTAGGGGCTAGAACACTGTTATCGCATTGTAAAGGCCTCGTGCTTTATCCCGTATATCCCTTCCAAACCATTACCCTTTCGGATAGGTGCAATGCACCCTCCGCCACACACGTTTAGTGAATCGCGGAGTAATATTCATAATAATAAAAATAAAGGACACCAATTCGAGTCCTTCCCCACATATTGAAGCGAGTACGTTATACCGCTGTACTGAATGATAATTAATATTTATTTTAATTTTACCAAAAGCATATGAGTATTTATATTGTGGATTGAAAAGGGTTCTCAAAATGATTTATAATCACTAATAAGAATGAAAAAGTCATAACCTGACCATATATTCTCTGAACGAAGGCCAACAGACATAAGGTGAATTTAAATTTAATAATTATACACAATCAAAATTATTTACAAACAACACCTTTGCCCTACATTAATGGCCACTAAATTAAGCAATACAAAACGACAAAATATCCGTTCAGATTTTCATATATAAAATAACAGTTTACAGTCTTCGGCAAGACACGTAATGAGACTATTTGATAAATCACAGAAACTACTGAATCAAGTTTAAAAACAAAAAAATGCCACGGCTAATATCTCAGTTTATCTATCGGAGAGTGAGAATTCTTATCGTGCGGACTTCTCCGCTCAGAGCGTTATGTTGGGTAGAGTGCAAACACAATATTACTAACTGCTGCAATGTTTGTCTTTTACCGTCTGTCCGGCATTGGCGAAGTCAGCAAACTCCGAACCCACACTGAATTTATTTGTCACCTTGTGCTCAAAATGGCAGACACAAACCGATCGCATGATATGCTGTCAGCTTTCTGGGGTCGTTCCCGTGCGGAAGCACAAGAGTAGATCAACCAGCGTGACCCAAAAGACGACCCGAAAGACGACCAGAAAGACGACCAGAAAGACCACGAAGAGCATCTCGCACCACCTTTTAAAACTTCGGCATGCTCTTCTCCTACTCCGCCGATTTTTTCTCTGGTCCTATCGTCGATGTAGACGTTCCTGCCTCTCTCCTCATTGGCGGACATGAAACAAGGATTATACAAAAAAAAAGAACTATTCTATAAACTAAATGCTATTGGCAAAACATTCGCCCCTCCAAGCACACTCTGGTTCTAAACATCATTCCTTTGACGGGGTTGGAGAATTTCTTCGGAAACTGTCGTTTTTCTTTCGTGTCCACTCGGTTTTACTATTTTCACGCAGTGAGCACTCACAGAATCTCTAATTTGGCGTGTCTTGACGTTATCACGTATCTGCATTCGTCACGCGATATATATCTCACCCGTCAACTCTGTCCGTGCCCCGAACTGCGGCCGACCCCATACTGAGCAGTGAAAGGTCGTAAGCCTTTACAAACTGGCAAGTCCCCTTGTGTTTCGTCTTTCTTCCAGCCTGAATGGAGAATTCGCCGTAATGCACTTGAATTCGCTGACCCCTGTCCTGGAGAATGTCCTTCTAAGCCAGCGTAATGCGAGCCTTGTTTCGTTACCCACATACCTCATGTTAATGAGGTTCTATGTCACACCACAATATGGTTGCTTTTGAATGAGTGTAGTGTTCGTCGTGTGTTGACTTCACAATAGAGTTCCACATTACCTCAACAAAGGCTGACACAATAGTCAGCAGGTTAAATGGTCAAAGGCACCGAACGTAAGTTTAATAATATGTTACATGTTTTCTGTAACTTTCGACAACTGGCTGTCACTGTATTTGTAGGTGCTCGTAAATCCAAAATGGACATATTTGGAGTACGGTTGGTCATATTCACAAACCATATTAGAGCTAACTCTACTGAGCATTTGTTCTTCACTTCCTAGAGGCACTGGTAATTAAACACTTCCTCGAAACGTTTATCAGATCGGTTACTTCCTCCTTGCGTCTGAACTGAGCCAGCAGGAAAGATTTTCTTCTTACGAAATAACCACGCATAACCTTAAAAGATATTAAATCCTATAAGCTCAATTGAAATTAAATACCCATCCCGTGTGCACCAAAGAGCTTCACTACATTATGCGCCTACTTTACAAATTTTTTATGCTAATACGTTTTAGAACTTAGCCATATAACTAGTTGGCACCAAACAAAGAATATTTTTTGTTAGGTGAGGTGGAACTGAGAGATGATTTTTGAACGCGGCCAATTGCCTTTTAGATCAGTAAAATTGACTTTAAATTTTTAATGGCATTCCTCCAGCTAAGTCGCTTTGTGTGTTTATCCTGTGTACTGATGTATTTCCAAATGCTTTTTGCTCATACAATTGAAAGACGACACAAGACATACAACAACACCCACTTTAACACCTATGTCCCTGGCCGGAATCGCACCAGTGACCGAGAGTCTGGTAACGCTCAAGCATCCCATTCCGGAAGGACAGGGTTGAAATCTTCGTGCATCCATCCGTATTTCGATATTGCATGATTAATCGAAATCACTCCGTGAGTGCTGGATGATTCCTGGAATGGCCATGGCTGAATTCTTCCCGAAAATGGTCCCAGTCCTTTTTCCTCTATAATGATTTTGAAGTCGACCAGCCCTAATACAACACCGAACTAGACACTCTCCACATGTGGACATAGCGCTTTAGTCCCTTCGCTACCAATGTTCGGCAATTGAATAAGATAAATCCAACAAGGAAAAGGTATAAAACTCATCACAAAGATGTAATTATTTTTATTTGAGAAATTTTTCTTTGCTTCTAGCTTTATATCTAATCAAGGTAATTAGAGGCAGGAAAGGACTGGGGGCAAGTAATGGGGAGGAATTCAGCCATGGCCTTTGAAGGAACAATCCCGGCTTTCGCGTGGGGTGATTTGGGATAACCATCTAAAACGCTTACCTGGATGGCAAAATGAGGATTCGAACCCACGACCTCCGAAAAAGCCGGATTATATTGATACCACATACCCACCACGTTCTTTTTTATTTTTTTCTTCTTCTTTATATCTTCGACTCCAATGTGATATGAATCCTGATAGTATTAGACACTAGGACGGGTTGAGAATTTCAGCACGGCTTTTTGAAGGAACTTTTCTGGAGTTTAGCTGGAGAGATTTACGAAAATCATGGAATACTGAAATTGGATGCCCGAAGGGGCTTGAATTCGTGTCCTCCCGAATGCCAGACAACAGTGTTATCTATAACCCATCGGACTTGGAAGGCAGGAAGTAAAGCTTGGCAGAAAATTTTATAGAAGTATCAGTGTTAGTTAGAAACAAAGAGAGATATGAAAGTTTTCGTACTTTCCATCTTCCAGATTTAAAATGTGGACCCGCTAATTTACATGGCAGACGGATTTACTTATTTACTGTGCTTAATTATTATTATTACTACTAAAACTGTTGCTACTGCGTTCAAGTTTAGCTTACCTTCTAAATATGGTATGATGAAAACAAAATTAAGGTGTTAATATTCCGCACCATTTTTTTGAAATTGTTTATTTATATTTCGTGACTTAGTTTACCATTAGAGTGAATGCTCTTTCTACTTACCCTTAACCTTTGTGTGTATTTGTCACACACAGTTCTATAACGCTGCAGCGTTAGAAAGTGTAACTAAGTCCATTCAAACTCTCTTATTGGTTTTCCGTGCGTAATTTAGCGATTCTTTTCTGTATTCGCCATATAATTGCGTTTGCTAGCGAATTGTTAACTGTTTATTCGAGGGAAAAAAATACGCAACGGTTATCAAAATTACGAAAAAAGTTTATATCTCTCTATAATTAATCAATTTGGTTATTTAAATAATTATTATGACTAAAATGGTGATATTCGTGATTATTTTTACTGCAGAACTCCGAACTTTCCTCTGAGCGTCTGCGAGTTTCTTGCTGCGCGGGCTCATTTTTTTTAGTCTTGGGTAAAGTGCTGGGTATGAGAGGTCTATTTTATCATGAATTTAGTGTACCACCTACCAGTTATGCTGTCCCATGCGGTATTCGTGTCTAGAACGAAGCATAATCGAAAGGCGAGGGGTCTCGCAAATTGTGTCCCCGACTGTACCTATAATAAAACTGTAAGTGGGGAAAAGTTTGTATTTTCAAGACAAAATTTTATAAAATGTGATTGCGGCACTTTCAGGTCTAATAAGCTGTAACAAGGAATCCACTATTTTTGTAAAAAATTTCTGTCTACATGCAAGTTTGGAAGAACGCACTCAAGCAAGGACCACCGGTCGGTTTAACCTGAATATTGATTAATGGACAGGCTGTTCTGACAAGTAAAATGGTATGTATACATTGATGTGATGTAATTTAAGATAATTGTTTCGTTGAACACGATACAATTCACAACTACTTGTCGGATTTTGGTATTAATGTACAGCATGTACCAGTATAAAAATAGGTTAGGTTTCATTATGATATGACGTCAAACAGTGAGAAATTAAGGTAAAATTGTAAGCAAATTGGTATCCATTTTTCGTTAAACGTGGTTCACGCAGAAATAGTTTCTATAGTTTTTGAGGGCTTTATAAGAATGTACTGCCGATAGAAGTGAGGGTAAAGTAAGATATGTTTTATCTTGATGCAATGTCGAGAAACTAAAATGAAGATGAACGTGTCCATCAGTCTAAAGTTATTTCTCATAGTCGAAATGTTAATCATGATTTCAGTGTACTAGCAGCATCGTGTTATTCGGCCGAATGAAATGACAGCTGTAAAGATCCTTTATGTAATAAGAATTTGTTTCACTGAGTTGCAGAAACCATAGATCACGTACCTCATCAAGGAACATAACTTTTTGAGTACTGGAATTCCTTATTGTCAATATGAGTGTCACTCCACATAAAGAAAAAAAAGAAAAAGAAAAAAAAAAAACGTAACTAACTAGAAGCTCCATTTTTATTTTTACCCCTCGTACTATCTTGATGCATTAGTTTCTGACAGCAATATTACTTTGAGAACTGCAAAATTTATTACTTGAAACATTGCCAGTTTGTAACAGTACAAAGGATTATGCATGTCTTTAAAAATGATAGCATAGAAAGAAGAGAAATGATTAGTCGAAACGATTTTTAGAAATTAGATCAGACATTAACCTGAGTTACTATTAAGTCAAGGTGAACTTGCCAACATAATTTAAAACACAGTAAATGTTGATTTTATCTAGTCTAATAAAAATTAGTGCGGCTCAGACCTACCAATGATGTTCTTGGATGTGGTTCAGTTGCTTGGTGACAACAGTGTGATTGATGCATGTATGATAATCCTAGCTCGTACCCGCTACTTCGTACGCGTGGACTTAGAATTTCTGGCCACTCTTTTCAGCATGTTCTTTTCTACTTACTTCAGCATGAGCATCAGATTCTTGGGTTCTAATAACTTAAGCTGCTCTTGCTCTTCTAGTGCTACACTGTAGGTTAAGTTTACGACTGCTAGGCATGTCAAAAAAGAAGGCAAAATAAACTAATGCCAGAAACGTTTAGGCAGGCACAATGTAAAAGTGCAGTGCACAGCAAATCGACATGTATACTAAATAATAAGTTTTGTCTCTAAACAAAATTTATTAACAAATCGTACACCAACAGACTGCGCGAGAAGCAAAGCTTGAATAACCGATGTAACTTTACTGACTAACATACGCATCAGTCTGTCTGTCACCATTTGTTATGTCTCAAAATTTCGAGACAAAACTGTTATTCATAACGAAAAATATGTAAGTATTTCCTTGTCAAATTACATCAATATCGGTATAGACATGTGGTCGACAAAACGTAACAAAAAGACAGAAAATTACTTTCAGTTTTATAGTATTATTAGTGCAGATAACGAATAGACTGACTGGGAGAGAAACAAATCCTCAGCGATAAATATAGCATAAAAAAGTGTACATGTTAGACTGCCCACGATTTGCCACGCATTGCTCATCTAAATTAGTGGGATTTACAATTTATCATGGAATCCGAAAAACTGACCCGTCCAGGATATTTGCTTCCACCGAAGCCCATGTTCCAAACATTGGTAAGCCAGCGCATTAATCACTAAGCTATCAGACCGCTATACCGGAACGTCCTACAGAGACTTACACGTCCTATGCACCTGTCTATCACCGTTCAGAAATTTTTCAAAATTACATGATGATATGCACTATTTATACAGAAAAAAGTATCCTATATACTTCCTAATGGCAAATAGCATCTCCGTGTCAAATCTCACCACGATCGGATTAGCCGTTTAGCCCAAGAAACGTAACAAACAGACAGACAGACTTACTTTCACTTTTATAATATTGGTATAGATGATATCCGTCTAGTACTGTCCTATTCTGCAGTCCGCTGGGGACGTTGAGCACATCTTGTAGAAAAAACTGAGCTCTATGGTACAAAACAACTGTAGATCCCATACTTTTCGAAGTGTATAACTCAGAAAAATGTATACAGATGACAAGTTTTTATGGCCATTTGAGGAATTTGCATGGTTTTTACAAAATTTATTAATTTATCAAATAATTACAAACTTTTACACTAATTCCGAATATTTTCAGGAAGGAAAAAAGTACTACTTGTATCGACATACTTTGTGACTAGCTTCAGACCAGACATGGAATGGAAGCAAGTATAGTTACAATTGATTCGTCGAACTACACCACTAAACCATTTTTATAACCATGATGACTCACTGTCCCTGAAATGCTTCGCTATGCTATTTATATATATATATAACAATTTTTGATTTTATTAAAATTAGATGTTTACATCTATATTATTATGTTTTATATTACATAAATTTTTATTGCCTTTTTTTTAGTTTTAATTTCATTACAGTGCTGTTGGATATATACAATGTTTTTTCCGTATGGCATCTATATAAACAAATCCGTTGGTTTTCCTTCACAGGGAGCATGCATTATTTTATTTTATTTATTTAAAGGTTTATTTAGCCTGGCAAGATTAGGGTTGTCAATCCCTCTCTTACATCATACCAGGTGTTTACAGTAAATAATATACATTTTACACAAACTACCAATATCCAACACTTATATAACATTTGGCCTAAATCAAATTCAAGAGTTATACTAGCAAAAAACTTAATAATATTTATCAGTAAAATACTAACTCAAATCATAATAGTATTCGTGTTTAACTAGTTAATAATTTTATGATATAAACTAATGTTAGTGGAAGTTAAAGAAGTAAACGGCACATACTAGTAGGACGAAGAAACTAGACACAAACTAATAATAGGGAAGTCAGAATAAACAGGTGGACACTGTATACATCAATATTATTCAAATGTAAAAATAAAGTTATGCATGGAAGGAGAGATCTTTTAACTAGTGCTCCAATAAGTAATGCTTTCTCAATATTAATTTCCATGAAACAATTTTCCCATTTCCAATATTCAGTGATTTTATTGCAACATGTCCTGCAGAAAGATCGTTTTGTAATTGAATACGCATGTTTATTAACATGTCTCCACAAATGTGAAGATTTTAAACACGCATTAGTTATCAGCTGGTGATGAACGAGGAATAACAGGTAAATTTTGTCGAAAATTACTTTCTAATAATTTTAGGGCATCGCCGAATAGCCGTTCAGTTTCACATACATTAACTCCAATCATTCCAACGATTTCTTTTGTTTTTTTGTTTGCGCAGTTGTGCATTCAGCTAATATTATCTTGCATTGCTGGAGTAACTTACTTATTATTGATTTTTTGTAAATGTTTCAAGTTGCTATTTCACTGTTTTGTATATTCAATGGCAATTTATGAGCTGAATGTGCTGTTCGACAACCATCAAAAACAGTCGTCGCAATTCCAGATGATGCAATTGCAAATGCCATATGGCGTACGGATTGAACCAATTCTTGTTGTTAATGATTCATGATTTGGGTTTCTACAGTTCAGCTCAAGGATTTTAGTAGCTTTACACCTTCATTGAACAACGCGGACCATTTTGCAAAAATCGCGTGTAAATCGGTGCAGTAGTTTTTTAAACTATAGCGGACAGTCATATGAACATTGCCTTTTATGGGTAAGTCCGGTATAGTTGGACCATGTTTTTTTATAGTAATTTTTTCAGAAACTTTGCAATGTCTATGATTTGTTATATATTTTTATGATACGTATATATGACCTTAAACAATTGTATACACCTCTTGAGCAGTTACACTGATCACACTTGAAGTTATGATTTTTTCTTTTTTTACTTGGTGGTCCATCTATACCGAGGGTAATCGGGTTAGATGGATTACCTCCTAGGGATTGATGGACCTCTGGTATACATTACTAAATCAGGGTGTAACACAAGAAATACAAGTTATCAAAGGTATAAACATTGTTTATTTTGAAATATAAAGTTATAAACTGCTTGAAAAGTAATAGGTATAGGAGTATAAACTATATGAAAAAGGATAAGTAAATTTGATAGTCAACATACATAGAAAATGTAGGAATTCTAATTTATTTTCACATGGTTAAGAAGATTTAATCATTCTGCAGACATTTTCTTTCGAGAATCTCGCTTCCCACAGTAATTGCATTTATATTTTAATCTTGTGCAGCCTTCATGTGTACACACAATCCGATTTTCATCTAGTTTTGTTTTACTGTAGTTCTCATTACACCACACACAATAGTCAAATCCCAGTCACTTTCATAAAGGTTAACGTTGCAATTTTTTTTATTACTTTACGCCTAGCCGATGGCTAAGGTCATTAGAGGCGGGATGGGACTGGGGACAAGGAACGGGAAGGAATTCGGCCATGACCTTTTTGAAGGAAGCATCCTGGCATTCACCTGGAGTGATCTTGCGAAACTATGGAAAACCCAAATCTGGATGCCCGGACGGGGATTCGAGCCCGCGTCCTCCCGAATGCGAGGCACCGTTCACCCACGACGCTCGGTCGTTACAAATTGTATTAATATCGATATTTTCAGATTCTGAGGATGACGTAAGTTATTTCTTCTTTTGCCTTTTATTAATATCTCTTTAAATTCTTTTTCTTCCTCCCTTTCTCTCTTCCTCCCTGCTTTTCTTTTTTTCTTACATTTCTTTCTTCTTTTCTTCTTTTATGCTTCTTTTCTTCTATTTTGCTGCAGCATTAACTCCCATTTCCTTATTCTCAACAGCTTTGATTGCATTTTTCAAACTGTCTGCAGACCATTCTCCTTCCTCCGACGTGACTTTTCTTTTATAAAAAGTAGGCATTTTTAAGTAAAAGAAAAAATTCCAACTTTTATATTTAAAATAAGTTTTTTATACGTATTATTTCATTTACATAGAAAGTATATCCCTAATAGGAGAAATGATCCGACTATCCCAGGTTTTTTAAGTGGTCCAACTATCCCAAATTTCACTAGTCCATCTATCCCTAATTGTCGCGATAGATGGACCAGCTCCCCGTTCAGATAAACAACGTTACGAGCACGTCAATTGGGGTTATGACTGTACCCAAGTATACACTTAGGTTATGGCACTGATCTTACGTTGAAGACATTTAAACTAACTTAACCACATAACAAAGAAATCTCGTATAAAATATTTTTCAACTGTCCAAAAGAAATAAACGAAGTTTTCTTCTAAAATACATATGAAACTCCCGAGCAAATCTAAGCGTGGGTCCATCTATTCAACAATAACAATTCCAGACGCCGATTGCAGCACTGCTGTGGCAGACCAGCCAAATATTTGACTGGTCCGTCTATCCCGGTGGTCCATCTAACCCGGACTTACCCTATATTGATTGATTACATACTTTAACGGAAAAAATTATTGTTTTTACGACCGTTAGAATTCGTTCCAACATTTAGTTCCCCGAACATCTCTAAATGAAGGCAATGATGATCATAATAAATGACAAAGATTATTTTATTCTCATTATTTCCATACAGTAGCTTCAGTCTGTAACTGCCTAACACGTATTTATCGTGAATAATGTCACCCAGAACTCCTCTTTGTAAACGACACAATTCGCTTGTTCCACTGCCACGAAAGAACGTTTATATCCAACAATTACGCACCACAACGTGATACAGATAAAGCTGATGGTATTAGAGCATCGTCATTTTCGATTTTATGAAGTGTGACAGATTTGCGTTGAAATTCTATTCACCGCTACGCATTAACCATCCTAGTTTTCGTAATGACGTAGATAAGCTCTTTTATGTTCCCCATATTGTACCTCAAATATTCACCCTTCACAAATAGGTTGGCACAATATGAAACAAGATTAGCATTGCTAGCACTCCATTCCCAGTCACATCTCGTAACTGTATAGAATATTGAACATTAACACAGTAAAAGAACAACAGCATATTATACGAAGGGTAAAACCATTAGCACAGTACTTTTGAATACACTTAATACCAAAAAAACCAGCTAAATCTCTCTAAAATTACAAATGGTGTTGTTTGTAAAACACGAATTAAGAGATGCATGTAAGCGTCAAATCAGATTAATGTGTAACCTCAAAAACAATTCTTGTAAAAAAAATAGGCCAAGTCTCGTTCTCGTGCTGGGATAAAAAGTTATCAGATCTCCTTCTGAGCCAAATCTACACTTTACAGCGTTTGTTCACTTCACAATGTGAAACACAATGGTTTCTCTCGGTGTCATAGATCATTTAGTATTTAGAATAAAAAATATCTGGTGACTGGCCATTATTCGCGCCATGCTATAATTCGCCTATATAAACAACTTAAATGTGTTACTTGGTCAAACTTACAAATACATTAAAGCCAAAATTTACCTCGCCATTTTTCTAGTTTGAAAAGAATAAATTATGCCTTCAATTTTAATAAAAATTACAACGTGCATGATGGCCAAATCATCAAATTTTTTTAATAAAAATTCTAAATAAATGATCCGTGACACCGAGAGAAACCATTCTTTTTCACAAAGTGAAGTGAATACACGTTACAAAGTGTAGACTTGGCTTAGAAGGGGATCTTATAACTAGAAGTAAAATTACCGAGCGGGGCGGTGTAACGGTTAGCGTTCTCGCCTCGCATTCCGGAGGACGGCGGTTCGAATCCCCGTCCGGGCATCCAGATTTGGGTTTTCCATGGTTTCCCCAAATCACTCCAGGCAAATGCCGGGATGCTTCCTTCAAAAGGCCATGGCCGAATTCCTTCCCATTCCTTGCCCCCATCCTTTCCCGTCTCTAAAGACCTCGATGTTAAAAAGAGACGTAAAGCAGTTACAAAAAAAAAAAAAAAAAAAAATAAGTAAAATGTAACACATTAGTTAAACTTAGTAAACGAGTAAGGTCACTCTACAATGAAAATTTGAGGTATATAAAGTAATTAGGGTAAAAAGCGATTTCACCATAGGGGTAGGTAAGTTTACGAGTTTCATACTTTTCTTAAAATATGTGGTAAAATTTTACCTTTCTACGGCTACGGGAAGTACCTTATAGTATTGATGATCATCAGTCAGTCAGTGAGTGGCAAAATCGCTGATGTTTGTATTTGAAAAACATCAGAAATAATAACAGTAACGAAATAAAATTTAGTATGTTTGCTAAGATTGCTTATACCTATGTGTAACAGAAATTTGAAAGATGTAGCGTGAATACGACCGAAGAAATGGAGGTGCAAAAATGGCCCGAATCGTTTCGAGAAAAGGTTAGGCAATGCCGCTGTTGACTCGACTTGGCTGGTGCACTGTCGTGCACCCAAATATTTACACGTATGTTGCAAGTAAACGTCATCAGTCAGTGCATTTTTACCGGAGTTGTGTTTATATTAACTTGCAGTAAGATGTCAGGAAATTAATGGAAAACATTAAAGTTCATTTGGCTGCTCATATAACCAAAGGTCTTATTCGTAGTTACAGCACATTTTAAAATTTTCTTTGGTGGGTTCAATGACTCAAAAACTCAGTCTATGAAATACTAATTACACTAATAACTCCCAAATGTAAGTAGATTTTTTATATTTTTTAAATGTGAAGCCATTTTGACTGAAATTACTCTTCACAAACTGCTTTGTACACAGAAAATTACTCCCGAAGGTTTCGTTGTGTTTAGAAACGAAATTAACATGCCTGAAAATGTTCAACGTGAAATTTACAGAAAAAAGATATTATTTGCTTACCATCGTACATGTAAACACTGGAGATTGCGTTAAACACATTCATTAAACATACTCCAATAAACGAATCAAAAACAAATTGTTCAATAAACTTTTGTGATCCCGCCGGCTAAGGTCTTTGATTGCGACGATAATAAAATTTCCAGAGGTAAATTAGAAGACTATCGTGCAGGGCAGGACCTTGATTAAATCGGATCTACAAAACAGAAAACAGCGTATTTGTATGAAGGATGCAAATTCAAGTTAGATTCATAAACAAACGGGAAAACATGGTTTATTTGTTGATTCGATCCTACATAAATGATATCTCTTTCATATTAGATGCTAGAGAAAATATGGCGCACCTTCGCTGTTATTACTAGCGAAGTTTAATCGAAGTCGTTCGTATAAAATATGAAAATGCCGAACGCAATTCTCTAAATAAATTGAACAATTATTTGTACATAAAAAGTGTTAATGCTAAGTAAAATAAAACTAACAAATACAAATAATTCAATTTTTCACGAAAAATAAAGCAAAGAACAGGTGCAATGCGATATTTGAGGATACGGTAATCAATGATAGCAAATTTAGAAAATTATTTGTATAAACACACCTAACAAAATCAAATAATTTTATAAAATAGTTTTACAATTTCCTCACGAAAAATCTAAAGAGAAAAGCAAACATGAAAACTATGATTATCAGAAGGAGGTATATTAGGTACAACAAAACAGGATATCAGGGTAATAGAAACGTTGTCTAAGTCTTATCTGCCGAATAATCACATTAACATCCTGCAGAATTCTAAAAGTAATGTATTCTTACCTTTCTTACACAATGAACATACTCTCTACTATCTTTTGCACTAGAACATCCTGAATTCTTCGCTTTAAATGCTGACATACGTAAATTTGAAACAACAATCAAATATAACGTCTATAAGGACTACGCAACAATGCCAGTTGTAATGCAATGAATAAATTTTCTGCAGCTTCTTTATTCAGTTTTACTTAGGAATATAATGTGATCTGCAAAAAGTTTAAAGTTCAGCTTCAGAATACACGAGATAGTAATTATGAGTTATGATTATTTCTTCCCAAATGATGTTCAAAAGTAGCAATTAAGCTTCGTCTTTAAAACGTATATTCATATTATAGTAATTAAATGCTTAATAAATCTATATTCATACTTTGGTTATACACTTATGGGATATCTCCCAGTATAGTGTAAGACGATCCTTTTGCCCTTCGAAGTGCAGCATCCCGACTTAGCATTGACTCAACAAGTCTTCGGAAGTTCGCTGAAGAAATGTTCAGCCATGCTTCCCCAAAGTGTTGCTGGTGCAGAACATTGTGCACGAACTGAATTTTCAGTCATGTCGCAGATACATTCGACTGCATTTATATCTGGTTGTCATGATAGCCAAATCATTCTCTGGAAATGTCCAGAATGTTGCTCAAACCAGTAGTGAACGGTTTTGTCCCCGAAAATGGATAATTGTCGACCTAGAAATGTCCATCTTGGCTTGGGACAAGAAAGTCATGAATGTCTGCAAGTGGTATCCAGTAGCTGAATGTAAATATTTCTAGTCAATATTTAGTTCAGTTAGACCAAAGGCCCCAGTTGATGCCATGTAAATATAGCCTGTACCAGGATGGAGCCACCATCGGCTTGCACAGTGCCTTCTTGACAACCTGGTTTCATGACTTGAATCCTACCGTCAGCTCTTACTAACTGAGTCGTGACTTAACTGATCGTCTTGGGTCCTTCAGACGTGTTCACGAGCCCAGAGAAGCAGGTGGCGTTTTTTTTTTTTTTTTTAGCAGAGGAATTCGCATTGGTCTTCAGCTGCCATATCCCATCAACGCCAAATTTCGCCGCTCTGTCTGCACGGACATGTTTGTCATATGATACATATTAAGTTTTGCTGTTATTTGACCCACTGACACCTCGAGGCAAACGTTGCTGGTGTTGGTCATTAAGAAGATGTGGCCATCCGCTTCGTTGAAATCCACTATGCATCTAGCGGCAACTACCATTACTCGTTCAGAGTCCGTACACCATAACGAGCGGCCATAATCACGTCAGAAATATTTTCAGAAGACTTACGAGAATGCAAATGTAAGCCCCTACATGGCACAGCACATTTAAAATCTTTCTTTTTTGGTGCTACCGCCATCTGGATACTTACATGACTTTTGGCACTTTTAAGATAGATATAACATTGTGTTTTTCTTTAAGTAGTATATAAAGAGAAGATAATCAGGGCTGAGAGAGTATTGTGACCAACTGATGGGAAATAACTGGTAGATAGACGACACACGTTTCGTTTAAACTTATTGGTAAACATGCGTACTCCCACTTTCACTTTTGAGTATAGTGAAATACTTCTTCCACCAACCTATTTGAGTCGGAAGGACAGGAAAGATAAAATTAGAGAAATAAGGAGCCGGACTGATTCTTATATGAATTCTTTTTTCCCTCGTACCATTAGGGATTGGAATGCACAGCAAAGAGATTAGCTTTGGTGCTGAGCACCCTCTGCCACCCACAATTTTGTGAATTGCAGAGTATATATGTATATGTATATACAGGGTGGGGCATTTAATATGTTTTCTGGAAATATTTTGGAAAGAAAGCATTTTAACAAACAATAACCTATATAAAAAATAATCGTACAGTAGGGGGCTACAATTATGTGATATTGTTTTTTTCACAGGTGGCGCTGTAGTCGTTACAACAAGGTCAACTTAATTCTTTTAAATGGGAACCCCTATTTTTTTTTAAGATTCCGATTCCTCACGAAAAAATAAAAATAGTTTGCTTAACTCACTTTTTTGTTAGCTTCACAAATGGCGCTGTAATCGCGAAAAATGAATATTCGCGTTTTTTGTGTATAATTTTAATTATTGTTTAAATAATTACATGTAATTTTCATTCTGTAAACATGGAAGGTAATTTTAAAGGATAATGACGAAATTGATTTTTTAAATGCTTTTTCTTACTTATTTGCAGCCATGTCCACAGCAGGTGCTCAAAAAGGTGACCATTTACTTCCAGACATTTTCTGGCACACTTCGAGCTGTTCAGGCATCATTTCTGCAAAGGGTCAGAAAATGTCTGGAAGTACTGTAAATGGTCACCTTTTTGAGCACCTGCTGTAGACATGGCTGCATATAAGTAAGAAAAAGCATTTAAAAAATCAATTTCGTCATTATCCTTTAAAATTACCTTCCATGTTTACAGAATGAAAATTACATGTAATTATTTAAACAATAATTAAAATTATACACAAAAAACGCGAATATTCATTTTTCGCGATTACAGCGCCATCTGTGAGGCTAACAGAAAAATGAGTTAAGCAAACTATTTTTATTTTTTCATGAGGAATCGGAATCTTCAAAAAAAATAGGGGTTCCCATTTAAAAGAATTAAGTTGACCTTGTTGTAACGACAACAGCGCCACCTGTGAAAAAACCAATATCACATAATTGTAGCCCCCTACTGTACGATTATTTTTTATATAGGTTATTGTTTGTTAAAATGCTTTCTTTCCTAAATATTTCCAGAAAACATATTAAATGCCCCACCCTGTATATGTAGATGAAATCGGCCATGGCCTTTATAAAAGAACGTCACGGTCAGCACCTGGAGTCATATCGGGAACAATGAAAAACCGAAATTTGGAAGACCGGAACGGGGATCGAACCCACGCATGGCTGGATGACACGTCAGAACGATAACTGCTCACCTAACGGCCTCATTCAATCCATAACCTATCGGTCCAGAACACAGACATTGCGCTGGAAGAGGTACGAAAAGAACGCGTCTACATTATACAAATCATAACATGAAAAAAAAAATCGTTTTTGACGGAATTGTTTGAAGACTTTTGGCGGAAGTATAGACGAGATCAATTATGAAAATAAAGCACTATAGGTACGTATAACTATGGTTGGGAATTGTATCAACTACTCGTACTTACAAATATAGAAAAACTCAGGTTATTGTAAGAATTGGGAAGAACTGAGGAAGCTTCCCGACGAGGAGCTGTTTTTATGACATACCATGTTGTGTTGTGATTTGAGGTCTTGTTGACAGTTATGGTCATTACAAGCGTTTCAAGTGTTAGGGAGGGAAATGTGTGTGGTGAGTTGTACGCTCCATTGACTTTCTTATTTTGCGAAGTGTGTTCTTTCGAGACTGAAAGTGTGGAAATGCATGTAATAATGACGGCAAACTAGTCGCACCAATGTAATATCTGTATGGCTGATCACAGACCAACTCAGCTTAATTGCTTCACACATTCTGGTCTATTTGTTTTTGCTGATAGATATATCCAGGCGCGAAAAGTGTGAAATAAGTCGACCTGTAGTGAAAGCTTTGAGCGAAGCAGAAATAGAAACACCGCAACAGTCAAGTATTGACAATCGGAACTGAAACAGGATATTGGATATGTAAAGTAGGAGGGTTTCCATATTTGTATTCGAAATCGTATTTTCTGTTTCACACAAAACAATATCTCGAATACGTATTGTTTCCTGTTTGAAGTCTGTTGATATACCAATTCGACAACAATGTTCCAGTACGTGGCTCCGTTAACCACAAATGAAATCTTCCCTCCTCCCTGAAAGCTAAAATCAAGTGCTAGTTTACACTAGTGGTCGTCTGTTGTTTTTAGGCTATCACAACCAGTTCATCGAAATACTTTGTCTGGTTCTTTATTTATTTCTGTCTCAGCTCTCTAGTGCAAACTAATCTCTTCATCTTTCCACGAACTATTTCCTCAAATATAGTTTCCAGAATGAGTTGTTTTCGTAAATAATCCTTCCAATTAATTTTCAACATCACTTAATCATTTCTACAAAACCAAATTCGAATGCTTTACTACAGTCTAAGACAAGGGATGAATCTAAGAGTTTTTTTCTCTCTAAAAAAAAAAAAAAGCTTTGTACGAATTTATTTTTGGAAAATATACTTTGCTAGGCGCTTAAAATTGTGATGTGGATGGCCGTAATAAGATTAAAAATTAACGTACTGCCACCCGGACTCCTATTAGGAGGCGCTTAAATTCCTGTTCTTTGTTATATTACGGATTTACAGTTAGTCGTCGACGAGGTCATTAAAGCCGAAATGTGACTGTGTATAGCGATCAGGAAATATGGCATGGTTTTTTGTAGCAACCATACGAAAATTACCTGTAGTGATTTTGGGAAACCATGTAAAACATAAATTAGTGTGGCTGAGCCAAGTGTAAGGGTCCAATTCCGTATTTATTTGCTATGAAAATAATTATACTTCCCAATTTCCGGAGTTAGTATTGTAGGCTTTTTATTTAGCTCTATACCGAAAACCGTGTTTAACACCACTCTTGAAAATATATTGTCTTTTATCTAAGTAAAATTACTTCTCCACAATCAACACACAAGGCTTATTAAATTTCATAAAAAGAAAACAGTTATCATTTACTTATCTTATTGTTCCTATTACAACATATTATTCAATTCAAAACATTTATACATTCCTTATTCGTCGTCCTCGGGCTTATTTTCTTGAATATGCAAGTTACAATTATGTATCCATCCCGCCAGGATATAATGGTCTTACTAATTTCAACTTCTCAAGTCATCTTCTGCTCATCAACTTGTTTAGTATCCAGAGATCCTCCTTCACTTACTTCAGTCGGGTTCAATTTTGTCTGGCGAAAACATTCAATTTTAATACATATAACCATAATTATTTAAGGAGAAAATTAAGAATAAATTACACAATGAATGAGATCGTGTACCCTACACAAGGGTCGAAGACTCATCCTTCCGAGCGAATGTTACCAAACTTTCAAGCGATCAGGACTGCTTGTAGATTACTGGTAAATGTAGGGTTCCTTATAAGTTGAATAGAAACTGTAATTTTTTTATACTACCTTATCTGAAAAAGCTATTAGCTACTTTTTAAACAACTGGTTAATCGATACAGTAACATTTCCTTCTTGGTGTAAATAATACAGATGATTGTAAACTAGTGTCCAGGCTGAAAATACCCTGCGGCTACAACTAATCGCTGGTGGTCCTTGGCCCGTGCGGCAACAGGTGAAGGGGCCATCTGAGCAGGTAGGAAAGGGTCGACAGGGACGCGAAATTCAAGGACCCTGCAATCACTCACTCAGAGGACACTTGCTGGTCTCGCCAACAGTGGCGTCAGAGATTAAAATACTAATTGTTAATTATGACAATCACAAACGGTACTGAACAATTCGTATCGAATTTGATTTGTACGTTCCTGCTTATGAAGTTTTGTGTGGCACACATGAATTATACGGAAACAATCAATTAGCTAAATGATTCCGAAAGCTGTCTGAATTTTTTTAATAGTCCATAACCTGACTTTCAACCTTTGGCAAATTTGGAATTTTGTGTATACCATATTCAATGAATGTTAACCTTGATTAATTGACTTTCGGGTTATGCCGCGTTGTTTATTTCATTACCTAAGCTTTCGGCTGGTATCCTCCAGCCTTCGTCAGAGATACTGTTTATGTTGACATAGCAACGAGTGCCAAGCATCGCAGAGTAAAAGGCCGCTATCTTCGTTGATGTTGTTGGTATTTTTTAAAATTTCTGCTGCCTCTTTCACCCGTCGGGGCCACCACTGGTCTTCTCTCCACAGTAGCCTCGTTTCTTGAAATTTTACTTCATGCCCGGTATTAATAGCATGGCGGACTACGGCGGATTTGTCGCTGTTGTTATACAGGGCGTTCGCCGGGAAACGCAACCCACTGTTAGCGCTACAAGGAAGAAACTGCTCGCGGCGAGCGAGCGCTCAGCTCCCGGCATTGTTCGACCGTCGGCCGCGGACTATTTCATAAACTTGTATGTGCTAAGCATTTAAATGTGACGTAATTCATTAGCTTACCTTATAAAAGATGCTGGAAGTGTTGACACTCTTGTGTAATGCACATTTCACATCTTCTGAACATATTTCGAGACACACGCTGCCCTAACTGACTTAATGATTTTTTGGGTGACTGTTCTAGTCGAAAAGCGATATCGTCAATTTTCTCCTCTGTGAGAATACGGTTGACCGACAGTCTCTTTTTGTTAAAAATGAACCCGTTTCTCTTACTTTTTTAACCAGACGCAGAATTGTTGATTTAGCTGGCAGTAAAGCGCCAGGATATTCGCGACGAAATTTACTGCGACACTTTTTAAACGACTTCTTCTTCACATATGTATCGTAGAGAAATATTCTTTGTTGCAAACTGTAACGTACCATAATTTTACTCACACTCAAACACGGTACAGATTAGTAGGAGTATGAAGCCCCAAACCAGCCAAACCGCAAAGAAACGTTTATTCACAACACTGATTAATAAGAGACTGAAGTCACAAACTATCTACAATGCAAAGAAACCGTTCTTAACAATGTAAGGGTCACTGCACTGCACTGTTGGGGCAGCGGAGGTGTTAAACAGTGCGGTGATTCACGGTGGCGTGTGGCGGAAACTGCTGGCTCCGCTGTCCGAGCAAGTTGCCGACGGCAACAGACTGGGAGGGTTGCGTTTTCCGGCGAACGCCCTGTATTTGTAGTGGCGGATATGTTCTTTAAGTCTCTCCGCCACAGTGCGACCTGTCTCGCCGACATAAACAGTGCCACAGCTGCAGGGGATTTCGTAAACACCCATAAGCTGGTGTGGGTGTAATTTATCTTTTACCTTTGTTAACCTTGATTCAGATTCAAAACTAACTGTAATCCCCTTTTACTGTTATCGGATTAAATTCATTTTCCAGTAAGGTGAAATGAGAGACAACTTAAGGCACAAGTCCTTCCGTCTCTAATGACTTCGCTGTCGATGAGGCTTAAAGCCCAATCAAGAAAAAAACGAAGTCCTTAAAACAACAAAGAAATATTATTAGTGTCGTAAATCGTGAAATTTATTTTTGTTTAGAGAAATATTCTCATGGCGTAGAAACAACTTTGTGAGTTAGCCTTCCAGAAGCTGTATGGACGTATGCAAATATTTGCTTCCTTATCAGTCATTCTTATAGTACGCTTTTGGAAATAGTGGAAACTGGAAGCGGCTCCAGGAAATCTTTACCGAAAGATTATATAAAACGATCTGAAGTCTGAGATTTTTGACATCTTGCTTCACCAAGCCACACGTCTCAATGATGAACTTCCACTTGCCGTTAAAATGATAGAAACGTGTTGCACCAAATGTAGAATGCAAGATGGCTAAGAATGATATTCGATCGAGTAAGGTGACTGAACGGCAATGTTTTGGCTTTGAATTCCGGTCATCCAGATTTCGGTTTTCCATGGTGACAACAAAATCGGAGTTTATAAAACCATTAAGATTTACTATATATAGCCGAGTGATATTTGTCCAGAATCCCAATTGCTGCGGTTTCTATTGCAAGTGCTACAAGTAGGCTACAAATAAATTGTCGTATTGACTGAGTTAATTAAAAAGTTCGCATGTACACTCTTTGGCAAAAAAATTGACTGTCCGCTCCTGAGTCTAAGTCCCTTATTTCGCACAATGTGGCATCATTGCGCGTATTCAACTCAGCGCCATCTGTTATTCATTTCCTTAAGTCAAGCCTCGAACAAAGCAGGAAGACTCCGCCCGCCCATTGACGATTCTTCTTGGTAGTCCATTTATCATTCCCCACATTTCAGTAAAAAGCTATTGACCGATCTCGAAACAGGTAACGCATTTTCCTGTCCCTGCATTGACTATAATATTAGCCAACATATCGCCGACCATACCTCAATCGGACGAAATTCGGTTCCAGCTACACTTTTCTTAAATTCTGATCGTGAAACATATCGTTTAAAGTTGTAATTAACAAGATTGCAATAAAGCGCAGTAAAAATGAGGTTCAGTTATACATTTTAATCCAAATAATTAGCGTAAAATTATAACGATATTTATTTATATATTGATGTGGCTAATTAGTTGCAATAATGCAACACATAATGGGGTGTGTGATCCGAGAAGTGGATGTAAATGTTCAAAGATCCAGAGTTTTTAGTTCTACAAAACTATTGAAACGATTATAAAGAGATTATTTCGGATAATTGTCTAATGCCAGTTGAATGTAACTGACTTCCGAGGCAGGGTAAGGTTGTTTACCCACTGCACGAGCCGTCTGTGAACATGAGCTCCGTTTGCTTGTGGCTAACCATCTAGTCTTGTAAACGCGTGGTCCTCGGTTCGAGTCTAGTTATTCCAATTATTTTTTTGCATTTATTTTAAACAAGTCGAACCTACAACTGCGTTATGCGTAAAATATAACATCGACTCTTACCTGCTTGCGTCAGGACATAACATACTTAAGGAAAGACTCGTAACTGAGTGCTTCTTAATAAACTGCACACGTAACTATGAAAGCTTTCACAGAGGTAACACTGAAAGAAATCTTCTCGGGCTTCAACATCGTAGAAATAGTGCCGTGTGGTTACGTTAGGTGGACTATAACGAGTTCGCACCATCTTCAAGGAGACGAAAAACTAAATAATATTACTATACCAATTTCTTATTATGCGTCTGGATTTACGATTCGTCGACTTCTAAGTCATTAAAGGTGGAAAGGGAATGGAGACAAGGAATGGGAAGGAATTCGGACCATGGGTTTTGGAAGAAATAATCCCGCCATTCACACGAAGTGACTTGGAGAAACGAAGGAAAATCCAAATCTGGATAGCCGGATAGGAATTCAAACAAGCTTCCTCTCGAATGCGGAGCCATAGCGTTAACGCTCAGCCATTAGGTTCAGTTTTTCAATATCTTTCGTATTTGATCTATGATGCCGTCCATAAAATTATTTAAAAAATCTATTGAAAAGTTAAAAATCGTAAATTAAAATATATGTGCAGAAGTGAGTTCATCTGATGAGAGCGGGGATATCAAAAAAATCTCTGAAATCAGAAACGCAATTCAAATTTCATTTTCTCTCTCTCC
>JARYHS010006236.1:0-16000 GCA_031002005.1 Vandiemenella viatica
GAAAAGAATTAAACCGATATATCCTGTACTGTGCGTATTTTTTTTTTTTTTAAAAATAAGGAAGTATCCCTACCACACACTGTATTCCTTTAATTTTGCTACTGGCTTTTTCGATAGTTGACGTCAGCTTCATCAGAAGCACGAGAGGATGCCGGGATGTGGGGAAGGACCATGAAGGAATGTTGCCAGGCCTTTTGAGGGAACCATCTTGGCATTCGTCTGCAGTGATTTTGGGCAACCCATGGAAAACCGAAATATGAATAGCCAGACGCGGATTTGATGTCGCGTCCTCCCAAATGCCAGGCCAGAATTTAACTGCTTAACCATTGAGCTTGGTATTTGTATACTTTATTTCCTGTATTGCCGTGTGCAGCAACTTGTGGCATGTCGAAGTCTCCGTTAAATGTTTCCGTTTGCCTATCTCCAGTGGAGGTGATATTCAGTGTAATGAATTAATTCTGTCACTTATGTCTGTTCTTGTTAAACGTTCCCGGACACTCTTGCTGGACTTCATAGAGTGTTGGTGTGAGCTTGCTAGGATCCACAGGCCCACTATCACCACCAAAGGACGAAATGGATTCAATACCAGCTGGGATAGTTATTTCCAAGTTTTTCTTCTGTGCTTGAGTTGAAGATTGTTTGGGAGATGAAAGGTTTTACACCCTGACCAGGTCACTAATGAGGTTGTAAGGGCCCAATATTCTCTTCAATGGTTCTTCCAACTTTTTCATCATTGAGATGAGTGAGCCTTATAAGAAGATTATTATTATTTAAAATTAATGCATAGGTTTTATTCACAAAAATAATCATATACACAGGAAACGACATTTTAAATCCATGCCCAATTGTCATGAGTAGGATTTACCCCACTGTTCCTGTCTGTTGACTAAATCTGAAGTGCACCACTTTAAATGATAACCACCACCTTAGAATACACATCCCATAAATTATTCAAATTTTCATCATATAACTCTCAAGATGATTCTCATAATAAGAGTGCTATAAGGTCTAGTCATACCAAACTTTCAAGCATCATGTCACCTTTGTGAAAAGAACAAACTCTTATTAAAGTGAGAGTCAGTTACTAAATTATTATTTTGGAAGAGACAGATTTGACATTTAATGCTTTTAGTTACAAGGAAACACTTTCACAGTATTTAACTGTAGATATCTTTATTTTTCATAGGTTAAAACACTTGGAAGCTACAAGGGTGTTCAGTTCACACTATTCTAAACGTAAGTCAACGCTACACTGATAGTTGAATTTACAGAATGTTTTAGAAACATATTGTAAAGAATAGTCACCAAATTTTTGTGTTCAGTAGTTAAATGATTTTATGACAAACAAAAATCTTGCTTGATTTTCACTAATGGTGAATAAAACCTGTGGTTGAATGAAATTAGTTAAAGCCTCTAATCACCATTAATTTATAATTTTTGTTGACAAGACATAACTCCTTACAATACAATTTCTTTAACACATTCCAAGATAGTCTGTGAACACAAATATACAATATTAAACTAGTGTCACAGTGTGGAAGAGTAAGGCTTGCTATATGTCACATTGTTAAGGACTTGTCGCAAGTATTGTGAACTACTGTAAATTGCCACCAGGGCATGAATTACATCTTAAGTAATTAATAATAAAAATAATCCCCCTCTTTTGAAATTACAGCACTCATTCCTTCATATTTGGTAAATGATTGGCTTACTGTCTTATCCTTCTTTGACACTACACTGTAGTATTGTTAGTACATATCATATATGATGTACTTTGATTCACAGTTGTTCAATAAATCAATAACTCTAAGATCTGGCCCATTCTGTGTTAAAAAGGAACTGACAGAAAGCCAAATAATGATACATTTAAATACAAATATCTTGCACAGTAAGTTTTCAATATTCTAGGGACGGAGAGGAAAACTTAACTGGATTAATGAGTGATACAATGTTTACAACAGGTATTGATATATTAGTTTCACAGTAGTACAAAAACAATCATCACCAAAATTCAGTGACAATTATGGACATAAGCACCATTTATTAGAATCGTAGAAACAAAGAAAAAATCTAGTGCGTAATACATACAGAAATAAAATACTTTTTTACAAATCGCTCATGCAGCCAACCCGAAGACGGAAGTGATGCAGTACATGGACTTGTTCTCCCAGCGGACAGTGCAGCTGCCGTCAGTGATGTTGTCCCAGTAGCAGGAACTCGCCGTGTGCAGTCCTGCGCCCGTCTTCTGCATTATAGTGCAAGTGACTGCAACATCAATATACATTTTTTTACTAGCCTGGTTCAAAAGATAAGGGCAATGTGGCAAAAAAGAAAAAAAAAATGGATGGTAAATAGCAATTACCATCAATTTAGAGTGTGAAATGTGTGACATGTTTGAAGAAATTCAGAATCAAATTAAAATAACAGAAACTGAAAAGAAAAGATGTACAAATAGATTTAACTGTAAAATGTAAATCTGATTGAAGAGGTAGAGGTGAAATGAAATAAAAGCTGAATAGATGCAAACACAATATGCTGAAAAAAAAACCAACTAGGATAAAAAAAAAATCCTACAGTTGGGAGACTAGTAACAAAACAGGGACTTTCTACCAAAAAAAGGTTAAGAAATGATAATGACAGTTAAAATGTTAATAAGCAAAAGAAAGACTAGGAAAAGTAAATAGAAAACTTTCCCTATTCTTGCTTATTATTATCATAATTGCTGCCAAACATTTTATATTGCCAATCCAGACCATCTAGTGACAATTCATGCTAGCTCACATAATTCTAACAATCTCCACACCTGTTTCACAATTAGAGCTATCACAGTTTTTCTGGATGCTACTACTTCTTTGGAACTATGGGATCTGTCCCAGAAGTGTCTGACTTTCATGCACATCTTCGCTCCTTTAAGTTTTAGCGCCATATGCCTGGTATGAGTGTCCACAGTTGACACTGGGACGCCTTAGTTCATGTGCAGCGTGCATTTTTTTACGAAGTTTTTGTACGATCATCGTATCTTGCCATCGTGAAAAGTTATGGAAAGAGCAATGAATTTGCACTAAATTTTGCGTTAAACTTGAAAAGAGTTATAAGGAGCCTAATGAAATGATGAAGACGGCATTTGGGGATGAGTGTATGAGCAAAAATAAAAGTGTATAAGCAGCTCAAAGATAGTCACACATCTGTTGATAGTAAACCACGCTCTGGGTGGCCTTCGACAATAAAAACACCCGATACTATGGAACTTGAGCAACTTGTGATCAAAGAAGATAGCAGATTGACTGTGTGAGAACTAGAATATGATCTTTGGATACCAGAAACTAGTGTTTTAAGATTTTAACTGGAAATTTGCAAATGGTTCATGTGCGAGTGAAATTCATTCCAAAATTGTTAATCATGGAGCAGAAAAACCTGTGACTTGAAATCGCTCAGAACAATTTGGAAATGCTCAATAATGATGAAAATCTGCTTAAAAAGATTATAACTGGTGATGAATCATGGATTTATGGTTATGACCTCAAAACAAAATGACAGTCTGAATATAGTGCACCAGTTGAACCACTGCCGATTTTTTTTTTAATTATGTGGGTATTGTGCACCATGAATATGCTTCTAAAGGTCAGACAATCAACAAAAAATATTATCTTGAAGTTATGAAAAGATTGTGTGACGCAATTAGAAGAAAACGGCGTCAGCTTTGGTCAAGTGATGACTGGCTTATCATAACGCACCAGCGTATCCATCGAACCTCTTGCAGCAATTTTTTGACAAAGCACAAAGTTGTACAGCTCAGCTAGCCTCGGTACAGTCCTGATATGGCTCCCTGTGACTTTTTGCTATTTTCAAGATTAATAATGCCACTCAAAAGACACCGATTCGACAGCAAAGAAACTCTCAAAACTAATAAGACAAATGCTCTAATGGTGATACCAAAAAACGAGTAACAGGACTGCTTCCAAAAGTGGAAAGGCCATTGGGAGTGTATTCTTCAATCAAATGGGACACTACTTCAAAGGATGCCATCAGCCCGATGATGCAGAATAACACCAGCAGGGAAATATGAAGGAAAGTTGGTCTTATGGTCTTTACGAACGAATTATTAGAGATAAATTTGGGATACAAGTGCTTGCGTCAAGATGATAAGAGTATCAGATGAAGGATTCTTGATCAGAAATGAGCATCTGCCTCTGATTGTTAGACTGTAGGCGTGGAAGCATTTTATGTGATATAGGCAGCAGCTATCCAAGTGTAGGTATTCATGTAGGTCTATGGGTTTGATGTGGATAGATATGTGTAAGTGACCATTATGCAGAGACAGTTATATGTCAAGTAAGTTTGAAGGTTCCACTTTATTTTATTGCTACAGACATTATGGCTTGTCAGAGGTTTTCATCGTAGGTCCAGATAACAAATATGTCACCTGTTTATCTGAAACCCACAGTTGGTTGTACAGTAATAGTTTAAGGAAAGGTTCGTTCCAATATGAACAGGAGAAGGTCGGAATAGGCTGGTGACACGTGCCAACAGAATAAAGCTGGAAAATGATACGAGGAAGGTCGTATTGGAAACAGTGCACCTCCAGGTAGTGTTCAAGAGCAACACGGCCCTAGTAATGGAAGAAGTTGACGCAAAGAGCTCTTATTCCAAGAACGACTTGTTTTTTCCTCCTGGCTTACAAGGCTCGAGTACTGTTGTTACAGATTGTACCAACTATGATTCCTCAGACTTCCACGGCCATCTTTGTTCATGATTAATTGACTTTCGGATTATGCCGCGTTGTTTATTTCATTACCTGAGCTTTCGGCTGGTAGCCTCCAGCCTTCGTCAGGGATACAGTTTATGGTGACATAGCAATGAGTGCTAAGCATCACAGAGTAAAAGGCCGCTATCTTCGTCGATGTTGTTGGTATTTTTTAAAATTTCTGCTGCCTCTTTCACCCGTCGGGGCCACCACTGGTCTTCTCTCCACAGTAGCCTCGTTTCTTGAAATTTTATTTCATGCCCGGTATTAATAGCATGGTGGACTACGGCGGATTTGTCACTGTTGTTATATTTGTAGTGGCAAATATGTTCTTTAAGTCTCTCCGCCACAGTGCGACCTGTCTCGCCGATATAAACACTACCACAGCTGCAGGGGATTTCGTAAACACCCATAAGCTGGTGTAGTTGTAATCTGTCTTTTACCTTTGTCGCTGACTGACCAAGTTTGCAGTTAGCCTTATATACTATTCGCACCTCCACCCGCTTTAACAGTTTCCCAATTCGGGTTGTGATACCCTGTATGTATGGGAGACGGGCGAATTTTGTTGGCACATTAATATCATGGGATAAGTTGACGTCTCCCGTCGGTTTTCTGGGTCTTAAAACCCTTCTGATGTCGGATTCACTGTAGCCGTTGGCTCGGAATATTTTTGTAAGTGTCTCCATTTCTTCATTCAGACTTTCTGAGTCACATACTGTCTTTGCTCTTAAGTTGAATGATGTTAATACGCCTCTCTTCGTTGCCGGATGATGGTGCGACATGGAGTGCAGATACCTATTAGTGTGGGTCGCCTTGCGATACACAGTATGACCCAAACGTCCATCGCCTCGCTTGTGAACAAGGCCATCGAGAAATGGCAGTTGTCCATTTTCTTCCACAACCATAGTGAACTGAATTCTTGGGTGGGCACTATTAAGGTGGTTTAAGAACTCTTGCAAACTCTCCTTACCGTGAGATCAGATGACAAAGGTGTCATGAACGTAACGGATCCACTTTGTAGGTTTTAGGCGCGCGTTGCTAAGTACCTTCATCTCGAACTGGCCCATACAGTGGTAAATCTCACAGACGGGGAACTAGATAAAGCAACAATATCTTTGCTATCAAAACGTCTTAATTTTGCCCCGGTACCCACACATTTGCCAACTTTAGATATCATAGCGGGTGTTGAGAGCGCCATTGTGGGGTTAGAATCCGATCAGGCAAATAACATCCGACAGGAGACAGCTCGCATTCTTGCCCACGCAAAACCACCATGCAGCAATCTATCTAGCGATGAAACATCAGCCGTGCAGGTATTACGGCAACGTGATGATATTGTGGTTCTCCCAGCTGACAAGGGGTGTGCAACTGTAGTAATGAAAGCACTGGATTACCACAATAAGATTACGAACTTGCTGGCAGAGAAAACGTACGAACCATTAAGCAGAAACCCACTACAAAAGATTAGGACAGAGGTGGCCCGAAGAGTTAACACCTCCAAAGCGATTAAGCAGGAGGACAAGAAAAACCTAAAAAGAAGCAATTGCATGATGCCTAGGTTCTATGGATTGCCCAAAGTGCACAAAAAAGAGGTTCCCTTACGTCCGATTGTGAGTGCGGTCAACTCACCTACTCATCCACTTGCGCGGTATGTTGCCAATAAACTGAAACATCTCACGGAAGATATAGGATCAGCGGTAAAGAACTCAGCTCACTTTATACAAATTATTGATGATCTGACGCTAGAGAAGACAGATGTCATGGTGAGTTTCGATGTCTCATTATTCACTAATGTGCCGGTAGACGAAGCCGTTGCTGTAATAAGTGCTAAACTTCTTGCACAAGGAAAGTCTACTGAGTGGGCTGATCTGACAGAGTTCTGCCTTAAGTCAACTGTGTTCCAGTATGGTGGTCAACTTTATGCTCAAGTTGAAGGTGCGGCAATGGGCTCGCCACTTTCACCTGTAGCCGCCAACATATTTATGGAATCATTCGAGATGAAGATGCTTAACAACGCGCGCCTAAAACCTACAAAGTGGATCCGTTACGTTGATGACACCTTTGTCATCTGGTCTCACGGTAAGGAGAGTTTGCAAGAGTTCTTAAACCACCTGAATAGTGCCCACCCAAGAATTCAGTTCACTATGGTTATCGAAGAAAATGGACAACTGCAATTTCTCGATGTCCTTGTTCACAATCGAGGCGATGGACGTTTGGGTCATACTGTGTATCGCAAGGCGACCCACACTAATAGGTATCTGCACGCCATGTCGCACCATCATCCGGCAACGAAGAGAGCAAAGACAGTATGTGACTCGGAAAGTCAGAATGAAGAAATGGAGACACTTACAAAAATATTCCGAGCCAATGGCTATAGTGAATCCGACATCAGAAGGGTTTTAAGACCCAAAAAACCGACGGGAGACGTCAACTTATCCATTGATATTAATGTGCCAACAAAATTCGCCCGTCTCCCATACATACAGGGTATCACAGACCGGATTGGGAAACTGTTAAAGTGGGTGGAGGTGCGAATAGTATATAAGGCTAACTGCAAACTTGGTCAGTCACTGACAAAGGTAAAAGACAGATTACACCCACACCAGCTTATGGGTGTTTACGAAATCCCCTGCAGCTGTGGCAGTGTTTATATAGGTGAGACAGGTCGCACTGTGGCGGAGAGACTTAAAGAACATATCTGCCACTACAAATATAACAACAGCGACAAATCCGCCATAGTCCGCCATGCTATTAATACCGGGCATGAAACAAAATTTCAAGAAACGAGGCTACTGTGGAGAGAAGACCAGTGGTGGCCCCGACGGGTGAAAGAGGCAGCAGAAATTTTAAAAAATACCAACAACATCGACGAAGATAGCGGCCTTTTACTCTGTGATGCTTAGCACTCATTGCTATGTCACCATAAACAGTATCCCTGACGAAGGCTGGAGGCTACCAGCCGAAAGCTCAGGTAATGAAATAAACAACGCGGCATAATCCGAAAGTCAATTAATCATGAACAAAGATGGCCGCAGAAGTCTGAGGAATCATAGTTGGTACAATCTGTAACAACAGTACTCGAGTCTTGTAAGCCAGGAGGAAGCTACGAGGTACTCTTGGAATAAGAGAAGAGGGTGGAGATGAGCGGGAGAAAGTAAACCTAGTTGGGATGGAGGCTGGATTCTGTTGTATCAGTTCTCACCCCACATCAATTTTGACAAAATAGTACCACCAGCTTTACTTGGAACTACGAAATTTCAGTCATATGCAAGAACAATTTACTTCATGGACCTGTGACAATGATGTATGTTATTCCTCTTGGCCATCAAAACTGAAGACGATAAACTCCTGACTAGACTTAAAATTGTATCACCACTAATTATTGTACAAATGATATTGGTCAAGCGATAATATGATATATATTCTGCTTGGCAATATAGCTCTACTGTTGAGGGATAGAACTTATTTGTTGTTTAACTGGAATGCTCTCACTCTTATGCAACAGTTCACTACCTATTTCAGATTTCTGTAACTTCTGAAAGACATTTTATTTTTCATAGTCACTGGCTATGTCAAACTAAAAATATCTTTGAATTCTAGCTTTGTATTTTCCTCAGGAAAGAAGCAAATTTTCTACAAACTGTGCTTATCATAATAAACAGAAACAGCAGTAACAGACAAGATGGCAATAATAACTTCCAAAGTGGACCACAATATAATTTACATTTAGGAATCGTATGGTAGCTTGCTTACTCATATATTAAATTACAAAATTATTTCTTACCAATATACTTGTAAGGTTTCTGCAGTTTGACGAGTCCACTTAAGCAACTTTCAACTACAGATGTTGTCCACTGGTTTACCTTGCAGTGCTGGTAGGAATTCCCACCAATTGAAACTTCTATGGCTTCTTTAATAATAGCACTAACCTCATCCACAACAAACTGGAAAAAAGACGATGAATTTAAACACTAGAAACAAAACTTAAGCTGAAGCTTCAAAAACCATCATGGAAGCCAAGTTTACTGCAAAACAAACTTTATTAAGGACTATAAAAGAAAATATTATTAACCTCTTTCCACCATGCGATGTAATGGAGTTATAATACTGTAGCAGTCTATTTCAATACACATTATTTTCAAGCAGCTGTTAGATTATAATACAACCTGGACCATCATGACACAACTAGAACTAATTTGAAAGCAGTCTTAACAGTTTGTACAGGGACTGGAGCAAATTACCAAGGGAAGGGATGAATAATTTAATGAAAACACTGAAGGAATTTAAAATTAAAATTTTTAAATTGCGAAAGTAGATGGAGGAGGAATTTTCCACTCAAATTGAATAAGACGATTCAAAAATAAAATAAAAAGGGGTAATTGCATGACAGGGAATAACCACTGGAGCGTGTGCTCCATAACAATTAAATTAATAATAACTGCCTGAAAATAATAGGTCTTGCTACTGACCACCACAAAATTATGACACCATTACCCTGCATGGCAGAAGATAGTTCAATCACCAGTAAACCTAAAAATACCAACAAACACAGCTGAAAGAGTATTAAATACACACTAATAGGAAATGGTGACGGAAAAGCTATGAATAGCAACAAGACAATAATAACATCTTTCAATGTAAGCTTCACAGGTGTTCGGCCAGATAGCGTCATAAAAACACAATGTTTTGATAGCTGGCTCTGCTATCTTCATCAGTTGTGGAAAGCTTCAGGTGATGAAAGCTAGAAGTCACCACCTAGCCTAGCTGAGCAGAAGTCCGTTACATATGGCATGACTGACATTGTGGGTATCAAATAAGACAAAAAAAAAAAAAGAGCAACTAGATTTGCTTGTGGAAGCTGGCATAAAACAAAGTCATTCACTGATGTGATAAAGGAGCCGAGTTGCCAATCATTGGGGAAAAATAAGCTGGGATAAGAATGGGTTATATTACTTAAAGCACACATTGGTGATGAGGCTAAAACGAAAATCAGATTAAAAAAAAAATTGGTAGTAACATGTCAAAAAAGAAAAAATTACTAAGGTTATAAATTAGTTACCAACATCAGGAAATAGGCAATGGGAAAACTTGTATTATATAAGGAAGACAAGGACTAGATTTAAATTATCATTGAAGGTTCTGAGCAATATAATTAAAATAGTAAAAAATTTTGAAGTAAAAATGCACCAGATCAGTATTTAAATAAGGAAATCATCAGCAGCACTTGGGATCAATCACAATTAATAACAATAACAATGGCATACCCAGGATCTGAACTGGCGGGACAAGACTCACATTGGTTTCAAGTGATGTGGGGGACTGAAACAAGACGATTTCTTTCAAAATGCAACTCAAAAGTATTGGAAAAATTGTTCTAGTACTAAGCAGTAGTGCAACCACTTTATCTAGGGATATATTGTCAACTACGTAGTTAATTGAGCTCATAACTAACAGATTTTAATGTCAGATTTATGTTTAGATTATAACACTAATTTTTCTTCTGGGTGTGGGGAGAGTCCTCGTAGGATATGCACTTGAACAATAATCTGATGTAGAATACACCTGGAAGTGTTATTACTTCTATCATTACCGTGGCACCGCAATTTGATGATGGATTCCTGAATAACTTCATGAAAAAAATCAAAAGTAAAGAATATTTTTTTATATATCTTGCTTAGTTATGGGGATACTGACTGTCAAAAATTAGACATAGTTCTTTGTGCCTCTGGCGACATTTTTCTGCTGATCAAGGCCGTATATAGACTTACCCACAACTGGTAGTAAGAAAAAAATGCTCATTGTGCATATCCAGTGGGTAGTTCCTCATGGCTTTCGTTAAATTGTTTTTGGTCCAGGTTACATCTCATCCTGTACTTGGTACCCTGGCCATTCTGATCGCATTTTTCTGCAACTGCTTAGGAAAATTCTGGGATGGGATTCCCAATCTCTATCTCAAACTATACAATTCACAAACAAAAATATCCGGATGAGACAGAACACAAATTATGTACTTCACAGACGAATAGCAACAAATCTGCTCCCCCAACTTCATTAAAACTATGACAAGCCTAGAAAGCTGGTAGTAGTTAACCTAACTTTAAAAATAAGCACAGCTTCAGAGGAGTGTTTGTTTGATAACCTGTGAAAGAGGAAATGTTCAAAAATGATAACGACATAAACAAAAAAACCACCGGGCGCATTTTTGTAGTGTTCATATTTACTAGAAACCATGTTATTTTATTTTAAAACAGATTCTTGTTCAATTATGTAATAGTGTTTTCATTTTGTGATCAAAAGCAGAATTGTGATCAGCAAGATGCAATATTTCTAGCTAACAGTTGTGAACTCCGACTATCCACAACAACTAAGGTCCTATACAATTACACAACATAAACACACAATTGCAGTCAAATCTCTCCATCATTTTCACAACAAGAAAATAGTAGCTTAGTACACTAAGACAGTTAATTTCAATTACAATCCTTGAATATTTCTCCATCCATAACCTCAAACTACTCCCTAAAATCCAAAGGATGGTAGTTATAGCCTTTCTATTTACAAGCAGCGTGGATTACATAAAGAGTAATTATGTAAATTTGTGAATCAAATCACTGTGTCACAGTCTATTTTCTTTAAATTGAATTTTCATTGCTATTAGTGCAACTTTTATCTGCATCAACCTCTTACCCTAGCTTCTCTGACCTCAGAGTAACACTGTATTTCTCCTAATTATGTAAATACTCAACTTCATAGAAACTGTCAATAATATGTAGGGATTTTAAAGTATCTTGTAATGGATGTCATTACTGAAGGAATCCGATTGCATGCTTAAACAAAATATGAGTTAAATACAAATTATCATCACACACTCAAAGCAATGCCTTCAGTTGGAGATGGGCAAATATCACACTTCCAAAACAACACTCAGCTGGAGTAAAGTGATTAGAATATTAAACATCAAATTCGAGAAAAAGATATTTTCGATGTACCAACAACAGCTTAATTATCATTATCATCAAATTAGTTTTTAAATTACGTAAAAGATCTTAAATTACGTAAGTACTAATTGACAGACATTACCTCTTCTGCAACGTCTTCCATAGTACCCATCAACTTTCCTCCACTTGCAAGTATTTGTTTTAACTAAAAATACTGGAGAAAATCTGTCTCAAAAATATCCACTGCAATACGTTGTTATAAGGTTAACTACTTGACAGTTAACACCAAAGACAAAATACCATAGACTGTAACGTAAATAAAGAGAACCAACGATCTTAAGTAAATCAGAAAATGTTCGAACAAACCTCTTAAAACCCAACCAAGAGGAAAGAAAGCAATTATAAATATACAATTATAAATTTAAGCTAAACTAAAACAGTATCATACAGATTAATAAAAGTAAACGTAAGAATAATACGATATGAATTGTATAATACTCAGATTTTGGAAAGATTTACGCGATCATTACGGCGCCTAGGCCTATACTCGCACATCAGACGGCAGGTAGCACAAAATTCATTTTTCTGGAAGCATTACCATCGCCTTGCAGTGGTATTTTTTCGAAAAGATATTGGGAACCAGCTATAACGGGAAAGATGAAAGGAGGATTATCGTTGCATATAAATGGCATGAAAAATTATTATTATTATTAATTTTAATTGGGGTGGAGCTAACACTCTGGTGGCAATTTCCCTAATCATCTAGTTCCCCTTGAGATATATATATATATATATATATACCTCCCCCATTTACTTTTCCGATCTAAGAATCTAAAGAATTTAAAGTTAAAATTTGTAGAGGGCAAATGTAGGTTAGTGTAGGATAGGGGGAAGTTGGGTGTGTAGGGAAATTGCCACCGGAGCGTGTGCTCCATTGCAATTAAATTAAATTAAAAAAAATAATAATTTTAAATTCCTTAAGCGTTTTTGGTAAATTATTCATCAATTCACTTGGTAATTTGTTCCAATCCATGACACCCTTACTAACAAAAGAAAATTTATCCAATCCCTTATGCATAATATCGAGCGCAAGTTTGTGGTCATGGTCGCCTTTCCCCTTAATTTACAGATTTAATTTAATTTAATTTAATTTAATTTAATTCCAAGCACTATTCCTAATTTTTTGACTAATATCCTTCCAACCTACACAGAGCCGGCGCTAGGAATTTCGGGCCCGAGGTAAAATGGCCGACATTTTTTTTTTTTTTTAGCTCTTCAATCTGGCCGGGTGACAATGGGCGCATTCTTGGCTTCATGGCCTGAGGGCCCCTACAGCCGATGATCGGGTCCCCCCATCAGCCGGCGGGCCCGGGTACTTTTGACCCGCTCACCCCGCCCCCCCCCCCTAGCGCCGGCCCTGAACCTACATCACCAATGTATGCACTGTACATTCACAGCACACTCTTCACCCTCCTCCTTTCCTCCAATGAGTCCCAATCCAGCTCCTTTATCTTATCAGTTACTTACTAGGTCCTGCGATAATTTCCACAAACAAATCTAGCTGCTCTTCTATGTCCACCCTCCAGCTCCTGGATTTGATAACCAAAATATGGGTTTCAAACTACACCACCTTATTCAATCAACTGACTGAAGTTTTGTAACCCAACTCCCTAACTTCTCTGGTACATCCTCTCATCACCCTCTCCAGTAAATGAAGGATTTTGTAACCACCTGCCCAATTGAGTTTGTTATCAAACATTATACCAAGATATTTACACTTGAAGCTTTCAACAACCAATTCTGAACCCTCCCTATAATCATAATTAACTTTTAGTTTTTTATCTGTGTACCTAATAAGCTGATTCTTGACATTTATTTTCATTCCATGCTGACCTACCAATTTAGATACTCTATCCAGGTCACCCTGCAGCTGTTCACAGCCTTCACCTGATTTGGTCATATTGGTTACCATTACCCCTATATCATCTACGAAATACCTAGATTCTGACCATAATCCATCAACACATTCATTCATTAGAATAATGAACAGCAATGGTCCCAATACACTACCCTATGACACTCCCATATTTACTTTTATCTCTTTTGATAATGTATTTCCTTCTTTGTTATCTGGCTTCTAAGAATTCCCGACCAAATAAGTAACTGTTTCATCCAACACAACAGATTTCAGTTTATTTAAAACCATTTTATGGCTCACTCTGTCAAATGCCTTAGAAAGATCTAGTGCCACACTATCAACTTAGTCTCCTTTGTTCAATTCATTTGAAATATCTAGCATATAGCCTACCATATGAGATTCACACGAATATCCTGGCCTAAAGCCATGTGGTTGATCTAAAAACCAGTTTCTTAGTTTCTTTCCTTACAAACATTTATAATATAGTTGCATATCAATCTCTCAATCATTTTGCCTATCACTGATGTCAAACCAATTGGCCTGAAATTTTCAACCATATTTGTAACCCCTCCTTTATGAACCTGTACTACTATCACTCTTTTAAATCCTCTGGTAAGCAGCAAGACTCCAGAATCATTTTAAATAAAATTTCAAGGTAAGGTACAATATCGTATCCCACAATCTTTAATAAATCTGTAGTAATATTATCTACACCAACTCTTTTATGATTATTTTTTTTTACCTTTCTGAGTTCCTTCATAATTTCCTGAGAATTTATTACAAATTTTGTAGATTCCTCATTTATACTTTTAGGGAGACTCTCCTCTGATTCATTGCCTCCCATCACAAGATGATAGTAGTCCCTAGTTGTCTCACTAAACCAGTCACTCAATATCTCTGCTGTTTTAAAATCCTTAGTGACTTCAACTCCATTCTTATCTACAATAGTCTGAATACCTTCCCATCCCCTCAGTTTCCTAATATAGTCATAGAAATTTCTAGATGCAGGCCCACCGCTAGCTGTTTGACCGCCTGCGTGCAATGCCGATTATGCCGCCCCCTGTCTAACTACAGCCAGTGGTGGATCTAGGAAAGACTGTGAGATTGCCGCCCCTGCAAACATTATTTGCCCCCCCCCCCGCCGCCATTGTTCCACCTGAAGTGTTGCCGACCGCCCGAAGCAGCAGTTTAGCTAAAAAAAGCTCACCCTCTACATAATACGCTGCAAGTTTCGTCACGGCGACAATGGAATGGCAACTATTGCGGGGCAGCAACTGTTGATCACTCAATTTGATGCCCCCCTCGACGTTTTGCCGGCGTGCGGTGCACGCCTTGCACGCCCTCTTACAGTGGGCCTGGATGCATCTTTCAGTGGTCCTCCTGCACCAATAATATTCTTCATGAACCCATCCTTTGCTTCTCTCTTTGCTCTTATTAATTGCTTGTTTAGTTGTTTTAAGTATTCCCTACTGCCTTCATGTCTCTTAACTCTTTTGTGTTCCCATCTCACTAGCCTCTTTAACTTTCTCATCTCAGATGTAGGATCTGTGCTTCTCTTTATTTTCTGCTTTGCAATAAACATTTCCTTGACCTTTTTTACTATCTCCTTAAACTCTTCCCATACCACCTCCACTGTACTTATGCCATCCTTCCATCTGCTGAACCTTTCCCTGAAATATCTCTTCAATTCTAAAGTCTGTGCCATTTTACATTTATAATTTTTCCTCCCTTCTATATTGGCCACTGATACTAAAACCACTAATACCCATCAGTATGGCACACTGATCACTTATTCCTTCAGTTACTTGACGCCCTACGAGATATTCATCAGGCTTCATTAGAAAGATATCCAACATGTTTGGTTTCCTCGTATTTTCCTCTACCACTTGTGTAAAACCATCTTCCCTTATTAAGGTATTTGCAAATCTCTGTTCCCTTGTGTTATTAATCTTATTTCCTACCCAGTTAACACCTGGTAAATTTAAATCCCCTCCAGCAATGACCATTCTATGCTCACCTCTCAACTTTGTAAGTGAATTTAGTTTCTCTCCAAGAATTTCATCTCCATCATTCAGTTTTCCACTACGGTAAGCAACTAATACACTGATTTTTTGATTTTTTACCACCCCCAATAATCTACCCCTAGTAACTCATGGTTATGATCAATGAACACTAGAGAACTATAGTAATCTTTGCTAACCAGTATCAATAACCCTCTGCCAACTGCACCTCTGTCTCTGCAGTACACTCTGTAACCTTCAGGAAAACCTCTTTGTCTAGTACTCCTTCTTTTAACCAAGACTCTACCCCTATAATCACTTGTGGTTCATGTATCTCTATTAAGTTTGCAAGTTCTATCACTTTGTTCATTACACTCCTATAGTTCACCTGTAACACCCT
>JARYHS010006237.1:0-22097 GCA_031002005.1 Vandiemenella viatica
CAAATATTTTCAAGTGGGCTCTTATGCTTCCTATATACTTCTACCAGATTTTAAGACCTGCATCACGCTGTTCTGAGCATACAGTATTCGCTGTCTCAGGATCACTTGAGAGAATCGACGCAGTATATATCATGTTCCAGAACTCGAAAAATGGTTGTTTTTCCATACCTTTGTCTGTGAATGAATTTTTAATTTGTCGCGGCTATCGCTGACTTCTCCGTCTACCGTGTATTATTACTAGCACATTGCTATCGTTACACATGTGAAATTTCAACGACCATCCAAAATTCTAGTATTTCCAGCATATCAGCCTTTTTTCGGTCTTTTTGCTCCTTCGATACCATCGTCATGATCTGTGAGAAAGGATGTACCGCAAGGAATGGTGAGGAATTCGGCCATGGGCTTTTAAAGATCTCTTTCCCTGCATTCACGTGGAGTGATTTCAGGAAACCATGGAAAACCGAAATCATGATGGCCTGACGTACAGTCGAACCCATCTCCTCCCCAATACTGATTCTAGATTCATAGGCGATTCGTCTTAAAGGAACCTCATCAGTGCGCAGCCCGCAGTGACCGGCGTCTTGATCGTTAAGAAGAAGTAGGGCTACCTAGTTTCGAGATGATATACAGAGTTTGTGGACATTTTAGCTAGCAAAGTGCTAAGTGCAAAAACTGATTGATATGCATATTAATAATGTTCGTGTAGCTCAATGGACTCCCAGTTCATCATTCAACTACACGCTTCTAAGAAAATAACTTATTGTTTATAATAATTTACTAATATCTGATGAGGTTAATAATATAGTAATTAAAAATTTGGGTGTTGATGGTACTACTTGTACGTGAGAAGAATAAATAAAAACATATCGTATTTAATCATTTTTGTTTCATTTCATCCACCACACAATACAAAATAAATATATTATATTGTTGTTTTTGTATGTAATGTTGGTACTGTAGGACGGTCTCAAGAATAACTTTGTCTGACCAATCAGAGGATATCAGCTCAGTGTTATAGATCAAAAAGTGGTGACAGTCTGCTAAAAAGTTATTTTTAGAAGTTAATTTTTGGTAACCTAAGCAATTAATTAATTATAATAGTTTGATATATCAACAACACATTACAAAATGCTAGGGAAAAAATACAGGTTTGGCAATAACAATTGTCAACAGCAAGCAACCGCTCTCACATTCGAATCCCCCATCCCTTTATTAATTTTGACTATGTGAACTGCAGAGTATCCATGGTAATGCCATTATCACATTATAACAAAAAAATTACACTTTTGAAACGAGTGTATCTTACTTTTAATTCAGTTACAGTAAATCAAACAGGTTATACACTCTCTCAGTATGGAAACTAAAATTTTGATATTCGTTTTTGAAAATGCGTAACATAACACGATCAGACGATGTATTTGCATATTTTAGAGTGATTCGCATCAGAATTTATACCCTGTCACGAACGGTAAATTGTGTTGCGGAAAGTAGGTCCCAGTACACACACACTCCAGGAATAGCGGCTAACGGGATCCAACGCGTCACCCACGCCGAGTTACAATACACCCGGAAATATCGCTGCGCTAGGAAACTACGCACTCCAGGAATAGCGTATAACGGTACCGACGCGTCATGTGTGGGCGCGCGCTGGGAATAGCAACAACCGTTGTCGCCTGCGGGGGTATGCGTCCGACTAAGCTCCACAGAATACTCAGATAGATTCAGGTTTCCGCTGTACAGAGGCTGTGACGTCACGCGGACGAGTGGAGTCTCTTCCGGACGTCACGCGGACGAGTGGAGTCTCTTCCGGGGCCGGCTTAAGATCTTTTGCACCAGCTAAGACAAAACTCTACCTACTATATATCGATTTTGTTATGTCCTGGCATCAAGTTCATGTCTTTAATGTTTCCTACAGTGAACTATAAATCAAACTTTTTCTTTAAAATGCACTTCTTGTTGTGATCATGGTTAAGTAATGGTGATTTTGTACAAGGGATTGAACGCATGAATTATTGTAAACGGACCTTGTTCACTGTTGCGAGCTTCCATTTCCTAGGATTTGAAAAGTCCTTTTATACGAAACAAAAACACCATTCGCCGCTGGCTGGTTACTCTACGTTTTTAACTCATGGCGGTCATAAATAGCGATAAAGGCTAAGCTTGGTCATTGTGTCATCACCTTCGTGACTCTGACGTCACGCTCCCGGCCTTCGTTTCAGAACTAACAACGGCCGGAGATGTTACAACTAAGTCGAGGTTACGCGAGTTATTTAATAACAGTTTCAATTAACTAATCAACTGCGAAGAAATGATTGACAGACCACTGAAACAAAAGTAGGTATTTCATTTAAATCAACTTATTAATTATTGGTTACTTTTTGTTTATTTACACTCGCTCGATGTAGCTGGTTTCTTTATATTCTCTTATCCCAGTTTTACTAAGCTACGAAATATGGGATCAAGATTCTGTCGCGGTGTCGTAAATGTATTAATACGAGTGCGTTGGAAGCATTCATTTTATAACAGAGAAAAGGAGTTATTTAAGTTTTTACCAATAATTTAAGTTGCTTTCATAAGCACCGTGTCATTGAATTCATGACTTTGTTTTAATATCTATCTATGCGGACTACGTCACTAATACTAAGCAGCGTAACTTGAGTTGTTAATAATATCTTGGTTCTCCGGGTGGAGCCGCGTCGATTTGTTAAAACCTAACGTTTCTGCCATCTTGCTGTGGCTTTCATCAGAGGACTGCTTGTAAGTTTGCCGCTATCGCCTTATATAGTGGCAGCGCTAACCGCCGCGGTGACGTCACCGCGCCCAGTGTAGGCGGTAGGATGGGGCCGTTCGTCTTGGGTTTTCCTGAGCAAGTATGACCAAATATGGTCAAGTTGCAAACCATTGTCGGCATTAATGTTGTTGGGCTGTTTTTTGTATTTCTAGCGCTTCTCTTATGCGCCTAGGCCACCATCTGCTTTCAGTGGCTATAACGCTGGTCTTATCGAATAAAATTGAATGGCCGCTATCGGCTGAATGTAGAACTACAGCGGACTTGCTTGCGTCATTATTTTTAAAATGCTTAATGTGTTCATTGAGCATCTCCTTAACAGTGCGTCCAGTTTCCCCAATGTAAACCTTGCCGCAGCTACAAGGAATTTCATATACTCCTGGTGTTTGCAAATGTTCTCTCTTGTCTTTAACGCTGGTCAGGATGCTGGATAATTTCCTGGGGGCTTTGTATACGGGACGGATATTCTGCTTTTTAAGTAGCCGACCGATTTTATCCGTAACTCCTTGGATGTATGGCAGAACGGCCACTGCCTTGTCAGGTGGTTTGTTGTTTTCCGCCGATGATGCTGCAGTGCGAGACAAAGTGGAGCGATCCAGGCATGCTCAGGAAAACCCAAGACGAACGGCCCCATCCTACCGCCTACACTGGGCGCGGTGACGTCACCGCGGCGGCTAGCGCTGCTACTATATAAAGCGATAGCGGCAAACTTACAAGCAGTCCTCTGATGAAAGCCACAGCAAGATGGCAGAAACGTTAGGTTTTAACAAATCGACGCGGCTCTACCCGGAGAACCAAGATATTACATACAGTGACCGCGGAAGCCTTCGTAATCATTTGAGTTGTTAATGGTTATTTATAATTTTCTTTGCTTTCACTGATTCCGTATTACTGAGTTCATTATTTCAGTTTGTGTGTAGGTTGAAATGCATCCTGGACTAGGACGACAACTGAACCTTCTTGTTAGAGCGTGAGGCACGAGGAATTGCGTTGAGCGTTATTTTATAACAATTCTATTTAGTTAAGCAACAGACAACACTATGTTCAACCTGTCACTTTTGACCAGTTTATTAAGAACTATTCACTATAGACGGACAAAAAGGAATTTTCATCAAAGAAATAATAACTAAGATAATCAGAGATTTTACTCATGTTGACAGTCAGACACAAATAGTATATCCATTCGTTCACTAATCCGATGCTTTAACGCATTCCGCCGATTTCCTGGGTTATTTATCATCGCGATAAGATCCTAACTGGAGCTACCAGTCTTTGACAATGTGTTTTGCTGGAGGGCTAGCATTTTCGTTTAGCACAAAAGAACCGCCACGCAATTTACAGATATATATATCTTCCACATGAAAGGCTAGTCCATAAAACTGTCCTGGTCTGTGACAAGCGAGCACTTCCGTCAACGAAACAGCGCTTTCCATTGCTTCCACTCCCCTCCTCGAATGTGAGAGTTGTCGCACAGTGTGGCAATTCATGCAGATTTTATTGTTATTTCAGTTCTGATGACATTCACGAAAACTTTTCACAGACACAAACAAAAGCTCACATAATGCATCATTGCCCCCTCCCCCCCAGGCGCTTGTAATAGTATCTGCAGCAACATCTAGACCATACAGGAGGGCTGCTAGATTTGTTTCTGGAAATTATAGCAGAATGCTATCAGTAACAGATATGATAAAAGAGCTGGAATGGGATTCACTGGACGATAGGAGGAGGGTGAAGAGGGTCATGGGAATGTACAAGGCATATATTGGTGATGAGACATGGAAAGATTTTGGCGTAGGTATGAAAAGTAGTACATGGAAGGGAAAAGATGACCATGACCACAATCTGGCACTCGATTTCAGGAATAAAGGTGTAGGAAGTTTCTCTTTTTGGGGAAGGGTGTCAGGGATTGGAATAAGTTACCAGGAGAAGTGACGAATAATTTACCAAAAACATTAAAAGAAGTTATAGTTAAAATTTGTGAAGGGCAAATGTCGGTGGGAATAGGAGGGGAGGAAGATGGGTGTGTAGGGAAATTGCCACCTGAGCATGAGCTCCATTGCAGATAAATTTAATTAATTAAAAAAACAGCATATACAGGATTAGCTTCAGAGTGGAGAAAAAACCAGGAAACTTAATAAAAATATTTGTTGAAAATGGTTTTACTTGAAAAAAAAAACTGAAACACTCACTTAATTTATTAAAGCACTAATCTCTTAGCATTCAGGCTAAATTTTGACGACATTTATTTTTCAGAATTAAAAGTGGAAATTATTATTTTCATTTATTTTTCGTTCGACTACTTGAATGAGGGAGCCAGGGTGGGTAAGCGCCTCACCCTGGCCCACCCTGGGTACGCCCAAGGTCATGACTACTTGAAAGCACCAAAAAATATAATGGTACGCTCTGTAGCAATTAATTCCTCTAAAACAGGTATGAAACCAAGTGAAATCAAGACCTGTTGTCCAGTACTTTCTTAAGAGTTAAACGGAGAGCCGCATTAGCCAATAGAAGGACGGGGCAACTGCTTACATGTGCAACAATAACGATTCAAAGTAATACTGAATGCGAAAATAGTTATGTTAAATATTTTCTAATTTAAAACTTCGATTCTGGAGGGTGAGCGGTAACACTAGGTCCTGGAATTTGGGAGCGCGTTTGTTCAAATTCACGGCGAATGCCGGGATGGTTCCTTCAAAAGGCTTAGACTGAATTCCTTCGTCTTCGTTGCCCTTCATCCTCCTTCTCTTAAATCCCGAAGCAAAGCAAAAAAATAATACGAGGTAAACGTCGAAGATATCCTGAAGGATTAAACTAAAGAATTGAGTCTTAAAAAATTGTTTCATAATAGTGGGAAGTATTCTGTGCACCGCCATCTTTCAACAAGAATTAACATGCTAAACTTGTAACGATACCGAATGTTAGAATCACGTCTAGGAACAATCACAACACCGCATTTTGTCGTTTTGAGTACAATAACGTCAAACAGAAACAATGAAAAATAATTAAATTACTTAGAAATATTAGTCAAACATCCTAAAACGGTTTTCAGCAAGTTGACTGAAGTATTTGTGCATTTCGACCTTCTAATAAGGATCTACAGTCTTTCAGTGAGTACAGATCTTTAATAATCTACACTATATATTTTTTCTACCCATGAAAGTCAACAGGTGTATGTTTGTTCCAACACCTCGAAAAAACTACTGAACAAATTCCGATTGGGTCTTCACAGTTTAAAACATTAGAAACAGAGTTGAACTCTACTCTCCTGCGTATGCGTTATTAGAACAGGAATTAAAAATGTGATCTTAACCTCAGAAACCCCAAAGATGCTAACCAGACCTTGTATACTCCATACAAAATGATGACTCCAATAATCTAATCATCATTATTACTCAAGTGTTATAAACAAATATTGATATTTTCGTAATGTTATAATTCTGATGCATGCTGGATAGACCATGATACATGCATTATAGTGTCATGCAAACTGCCGTCTACTCACGGTCGAACTCTGTAGGTTATTCATATGACCGGTCCTCTCTACTCGGGCGAGCTGTGACCGCTGGGGCTTTCCCAGGCTCGGTGGACAAACGAAGATTCGGTGGACAAACGAAGGCTCGGTGGACAAAAAAGGCTCGGTGGACAAACGAAGGCTCGGTGGACAAACGAAGGCTCGGTGGACAAACGATGGCTTGGTGGACAAACGAAGGCTCGGTGGACAAACGAAGGCTCGGTGGACAAACGAAGGCTCGGTGAACAAACGATGGCTTGGTGGACAAACGAAGGCTCGGTGGACAAACGAAGGCTCGGTGGACAAACGATGGCTCGGTGGACAAACGAAGGCTCGGTGGACAAACGAAGGCTCGGTGGACAAACGATGGCTCGGTGGACAAACGAAGGCTCGGTGGACAAACGAAGGCTCGGTGGACAAACGATGGCTTGGTGGACAAACGAAGGCTCGGTGGACAAACGAAGGCTCGGTGGACAAACGATGGCTTGGTGGACAAACGAAGGCTCGGTGGACAAATGAAGGCTCGGTGGACAAACGAAGGCTCGGTGGACAAACGAAGGCTCAGTGGACAAAAAAGGCTCCGTGGACAAAAAAGGCTCGGTGGACAAACGAAGGCTTGGTGGACAAACGAAGGCTCGGTGGACAAACGATGGCTTGGTAGACAAACGAAGGCTTGGTGGACAAACGATGACTCGGTGGACAAACGAAGGCTCGGTGGACAAACGAAGGCTCGGTGGACAAACGAAGACTCGGTGGACAAACAAGGACTCGGTGGACAAACGATGGCTTGGTGGACAAACGAAGGCTCGGTGGACAAACGAAGACTCGGTGGACAAACGAAGGCTCGGTGGACAAACGAAGGCTCGGTGGACAAACGAAGGCTCGGTGAACAAACGAAGGCTCGGTGGACAAACGATGGCTCGGTGGACAAACGAAGGCTCGGTGGACAAACGAAGGCTCGGTGAACAAACGATGGCTTGGTGGACAAACGAAGGCTCGGTGGACAAACGAAGGCTCGGTGGACAAACGAAGGCTCGGTGAACAAACGATGGCTCGGTGGACAAACGAAGGCTCGGTGGACAAACGAAGGCTCGGTGGACAAACGATGGCTCGGTGGACAAACGAAGGCTCGGTGGACAAACGAAGGCTCGGTGGACAAACGATGGCTCGGTGGACAAACGAAGGCTCGGTGGACAAACGAAGGCTCGGTGAACAAACGATGGCTTGGTGGACAAACGAAGGCTCGGTGGACAAACGAAGGCTCGGTGGACAAACGAAGGCTCGGTGGACAAACGAAGGCTCGGTGGACAAACGATGGCTCGGTGGACAAACGAAGGCTCGGTGGACAAACGAAGGCTCGGTGGACAAACGAAGGCTCGGTGGACAAATGAAGGCTCGGTGGACAAACGAAGGCTCGGTGGACAAACGAAGGCTCAGTGGACAAAAAAGGCTCCGTGGACAAAAAAGGCTCGGTGGACAACGAAGGCTCGGTGGAGAAACGAAGGCTCGGTGGACAAACGAAGGCTCGGTGGACAAACGATGGCTTGGTAGACAAACGAAGGCTTGGTGGACAAACGATGACTCGGTGGACAAACGAAGGCTCGGTGGACAAACGAAGACTCGGTGGACAAACAAGGACTCGGTGGACAAACGATGGCTTGGTGGACAAACGAAGGCTCGGTGGACAAACGAAGACTCGGTGGACAAACGAAGGCTCGGTGGACAAACGATGGCTCGGTGGACAAACGAAGGCTCGGTGGACAAACGAACAATCGGGGGACAAACGAAGGCTCGGTGGACAAACAAGGACTCGGTGGACAAACGATGGCTTGGTGGACAAACGAAGGCTCGGTGGACAAACGATGACTCGGTGGACAAACGAAGGCTCGGTGGACAAACGAAGGCTCGGTGGACAAACGAAGACTCGGTGGACAAACAAGGACTCGGTGGACAAACGATAGCTTGGTGGACTAACGAAGGCATGGTGGACAAACGAAGACTCGGTGGACAAACGAAGGCTCGGTGGACAAACGAAGGCTTGGTGGACAAACGAAGGCTCGGTGGACAAAAAAGGCTGGGTGGACAAACGAAGGCTCGGTGGACAAACGAAGGCTCGGTGGACAAAAAAGGCTCGGTGGACAAACGAAGGCTCGGTGGAGAAACGAACAATGGGGGGACAAACGAAGGCTCGGCGGGCAAATGTGGGCTCGGCAACGCAGGTACAGCGCATAGTGTCTTCCTCGCCTTGCCGCGCAACAAGGATGGCACATCCTAGAAAACTGTCGTATGGATGGATTTCTGTCTGATTCGATAAACGAACAAATACGATGCATCATGCGGGAACTGGAACGGCGACTAAATGAATCTGACCGAGAGAATGAACGTTTGAACATTTTCCTGGGAATTTTTATTTGAATTTGATTCGTTACAAAGGAAAATCTGTAAGTACAAACATATTGCGTACATTATTTTAATATAATTAGTATTATTTACTGTTAAGTGTTGATATTTTTAACGAGGTACGTAATTTTGACAACATAAAGGGTAATTTTACTTTAAAAAAAAAAAAAAAAAAAAAAAAAAAAAAAAAAAAAGAACATTGAAAATTACAGAGCATAATTTGTAAATAAAAAATTTGGATAGTTAATTTGAGATGGTTATTTCTTTTTTAATTGATCATACCTTAGTGAAATTTTATTGAATTCAAACATTTATAAAATGTTGTATAATGAAAACACAGCCAAACCTGTTGCAAATAATCAATGAATTTATTGACCGGTTTCGACCCGCCTTAAGGGAGTCTTCTTCAGAAACTAGTTAAAATATATTACTTAAATCTAAAAACACTTCTCAATAAAATAGTACACTTTTGTACTAGAGTTACACTATTTTATTGAGAAGTGTTTTTAGATTTATGTAATATATTTTAACTAGTTTCTGAAGAAGACTCCCTTAAGGCGGGTCGACACCGGTCAATAAATTAATTGATTATTTGCAACAGGTTTGGCTGTGTTTTCATTATAGAATTGAAGAAATGCCGTTGCTGTTGATGCTGCCATGCTCAAGATTTTGAAATTTATAAAATTTGTTTAATCTAAAGTACTTTATTTTAACTTCTATTTTATTTTAAAGTGCACTTAAACTTTACAAAGTACAAACGAGTCATCCCGTAACCCGTATGCGACGTGACTCGGTACGATGCTTCATACAAGTGCTGGATTGTGTCGAAAGTAACGACTAACGAGTAACGATACGATAGTAACGAAGTAGTACCGTACACGGTTCGACTCGATACAATGCGTCATGCTAGCGCTGGATTGTACCAAAAGTAACGATAAGATAGTAACTAATTCTGTTTGGTTTAGTAACGAATACATACGGGTTCACAATTTCGTGTTACTCTTACAACTCTTTTAATGAATGAAGGCTTTCTGAAAATCATTTGTTTAAAATGTTCTCTGTACTTCCACAGGGGGACCGCGTCAATTTATGCAACGTTTTGAAGTCGTTGTGTGACTACAACCCTTCAGTATTGTTAATAACTCAATGGGAAACATGTGCTCCATGTTTCATTAAAATTGCTCCAGCCGTTTCAGGAACGTAACGAAATATTTATTCACCCTCACCCTACCAACAAGGGGAGTGAGTTGGGGATGATTTACTGATACAGTATTTTTAGTTGTTCAATGAGAAACATGTGTACCAAATGTATAGAACATTCCCAGGCCTCTCAGTTTGGGAGAGCATTAATCTGATGCAAGTCGCTCTTCAGTTTCATCTCAACCCCAACCAGACCGGGTTCTTTACTAGTATTATAATGAATCTGTAACGAGACAATGCCTGTTTGTTCCGGTATGATGCCAAAACTACTGGCCAGATCTGAAAGCTTAGTGCATTACTTGAAATCTGAGATATGTCTCATCACACAACGACACCAGGCGTGGCAACAATAAATTAAAATCTATTCCAAACTTTGGTTACCAGTATCCTCCTATAACTCGAAGTCTACTGAATCGATTTTGGCGGAATCAACAGTTTCAAACTTTAGATTCTGACTTCAGATCTGAGGTTTGTTTCGATACGCTGCGTCACTTGGAGGAAACTAGACAAATTAATTATGATGTTCATAGGTCGACAAAGAAACAGCGGAAATCTTATCTCTTACACGTGGACGAAACCACAAACGAAAGCTAAATAGCAAATTTATTAAAAACGTCAAATAATAACAAAACTGTTTGTTCTACAATCATGATGCGGGCATAAAAGTTTTTGGTTGTGAAATATGAGCGTATATTAATATCCGAAACAATCGCTATGTGAAACCACAAAATTTCATACCAATTCAAATATTAAAGCGAAGTCGATTCAGTCAATGCATGATGGAAATATTGAAAAAATAAACCAATACAATTTATAGCGTTTCACATAGTATTTCAGAATATCTTTACCAGCAAGTGTCTCATGCAGTATATAAAATTTATATATAAAATCGTAGGTGTGCGTAAACCGCATTGTCAAGGACAAACCACTGGACAAATTCAGGCCATATTCACACTAAATGTTATTGAGGTGATGCGAAAGGATTTTTTTCTTATACAGGGCGTTCGCCGGGAAACGCTACCCACTGTTAGCGCTACAAGGAAGAAATTGCTCCAGGCGAGCGAGCGGTCAGCTTCCGGCATTGTTCGACCGTCGGCCGCGGACTATTTCATAATAATTACGCTTCATAAACTTGTATGTGCTAAGCATTTAAATGTGACATCAGTTGCGGATCAACAGTGCCATCGTGGACACCCTGCAGGTACCAGTTGCAAAATCTAATCCTAGGCCCCTGGTCTATTTCTGTAATTTTATGCACCACAATTGTTTTGTACGGCTTTAAGTGAACTAGCTTTGTTACTTTCCAAGCTGACGTCTTAGATACGCCTGCCTGCTGCCCTAACTGACTTAATGATTTTTTGGGTGACTGTTCTAGTCGAAAAGCGATATCGTCAATTTTCTCCTCTGTGAGAATACGGTTGACTGATAGTCTCTTTTTGTTAAAAAAATGAACCCGTTTCTCTTACTTTGTTTAACCAGGCGCAGAATTGTTGATTTAGCTGGCAGTAAAGAGCCAGGATATTCGCGACGAAATTTACTGCGACACTTTTTAAACGACTTCTTCTTCACATATGTATCGTAGAGAAATATTCTTTGTTGCAAACTGTAACGTACCATAACTTTACTCACACTCAAACACGGTACAGATTAGTAAGAGTATGAAGCCCCAAACCAGCCAAACCGCAAAGAAACGTTTATTCACAACACTGTTGGGGCTGCGGAGGTGTTAAACAGTGCGGTGATTCACGGTGCCGTGTGGCGGAAGTTGCTGGCGCCACTGTCCCAGCAAGTTGCCGACGGCAACAGACTGGGAGGGTAGCGTTTCCCGGCGAACGCCCTGTATATATAATTCATTCCGATAGGAGACGCTGAAGTATAATTTCTATATTTACAATTAGATTATGTTGACCGCGATTCCACACACCATTCTGTACTTGAGAAGCAATTCTCACAAAAGGTTTCACTACTACTGTTTTGTTTTTTTGGGTACGGATATTTATTTAATTACTTTGATTAATGTAATAGGTAATTCAAAATAAAACTGAATGCGTTATTTAAACTTAGTAAATGTAAATAATATTTAATTTACATTAACATGACAGTAGCGCTCACGCGTTCATGTAGAGTGTAGACGATAATTCTTGCGCTGCAAAGAACAATGAAGAAAAAATGTTAATTATCTTTGGTTCGAATTTGACGTGAGAAAATAAGATTATGGTAAACGGTTGTTCACTACAGTTATACTTTAAGTAAATCGCGTTGTGTGTTGTAACATGCACTTCATAGCAATAGTGAGTAAACAGTAACATCACTGACAAAACACTTGAGATACACAGACAATATTAACACCATACGATATTGAGGCGGTTTATAAGTTTTTTAGTTACGTTTCATTCCTATCCGTTGCGCTGTATTCTTTTTTCTATATTCCACCGCGAGTTCAATTATGTTTTGTTGACCACGATTCCGTCTGGCTGATTTTGCTCATACCTGTAATAAATTTTTGTTGGTCGAAAAGAAATTTTTTTATTATCCTTAGCATTCGGTATGTGAAATAGGACTTGTTTCACTTTGATGTGAATTTGGAAAGCTGAGATATTAAAGATTAATTTTTTACAAATTATTAATTTTTTTTGTTGAAGTCGATAGTTTCTTTGCCCCATTGGCGTTGTATTAATTTTGACATAATCATTTTAATAGGGAGGTCCGTAGTTTAGCACCGTACGTGAACGAAATTGCTGGCACTTTCCAAAATTTCTTTGATAAATTTTTTTCTGTGAATTAAGAGCAAAATTTCAAACTCCGCGTGAACGGAGTCGTGGTTTTATATATGTCTTATATATAAAAATGAATGTTTGTTTGTTTGTATGTTCGTCTTCTATGCGTTCCGTGGTTCGGATTCCACGTTAAACTGTAGGTCCCAGAGGAAAGGAACTGGCCATCCTACCTCTGACACAATGGCTTCGGGAGGATCCAACTAACCTTCGGGTTGTGGACTAAGTTAAGTTATACCATTCATCTCATTAAGATGATACTTTGGTGAATTATTGTGTGCACGCGTGTGAAGGATTCTGACAAAAAAAATCTCTCTCTCTCTCTCCCTTTACAACCTTAATTTTATACGAATCCACATTTTTTTAAATCCGATTTCGATGCAATTTTTCACACGTATACTTTAAAATGAACAGAAAAATACTGTCAACATTTGGTTTTCAGAAACGCAACCCCTCTCCCCCTTTACAACCCCATAGATTTTGCCAATGTTTTTTATACATACCCACAATTTTTATCCAATATCGACGGAGCTTTTCACAGGTAGGCCTATACTTTAAAACAAACAGAAAAATACTGTATACATTGGATTTGTTAAAACTCAACACCTCTCTCCCTTTCCACTCCCTTGATTTTTTTCAATATTCTTTACACATACCCACAGTTTTTATCCACTATCGACGGAACTTTTCATATGCATACTTTAAGCGGACTCGTCTGTGAACACCAAGGAAAATCTTTAAAATTGTGTCAGTGTTCTAAACAGTTTAGTTCGCCGTAAGCTCACCATAAACCCATGCAATGTTAACCATACTTTAAAATATCTTTTGGGAGCACTGTAAACACAAATATTCGCAGCAAAACAGCAGCAGAACAATGACTAAACTCTCTGTATAAACAAAGCGAAGCGACTATGATGCTTTCACAGGCTAGCCAACATTAGCGACTAAAAAGCCATAAAAAAAATTGAGTTATACAAAAATTCTCTTTTTGACAGAGCTGTCTGCATGACATCAGAACGTATTCTTGTGTGCAGCCACTTTTAAATTTCTGTAATTTTTGAGCTTCCTTCGGGCCAATATCAATAAAGTAAACTATTTCTTGTTGAGAAAATTACTGAGAATTTCTTAAAACAAAAATTGAAAAATCGATTTTTTGACATTTATTCACATACAAGTCCCCTTAAAACCGACAGAAAAAATACTGTCTAAATTTGGTATTCAGAAACCCCAATCCTCTCCGCCTTTCCACCCTCTTAATTTTTGTAAACGTTCATTATACATACCCACAGATTTCATCCCATTTCAATGTTCCTTTCCACACGTATACTTTGAACCAAACAGAAAAATACTGTCTACATTTGGTTTGTGAAAACCCAACTCTTCTCTCTATCCACCCTATTAATTTTTGTCAATGATCTATACACGTACCCACATATTTCATCCGATTTCAATGGTCCTTAGCACATGTATATATGATAACAAACAGAAAAATACTGTCTAAATTTGATTTTCAGAAACGCAATCCCTCTCACTCCTTCCAACACATTAATTTTTGTCAATGTTCTTAATACAAAGGTACAATTTCCATCAGATTTTGAACTTTCATATCCACCTGGCGAGTAACGCTGGGCACTCTGGGTATTCTGCAGATAACGGAAGACCGAAAAATTTGTATGACCCAAAGCATCAGAAAGAACTTTTCAAATTTTAATTAAATGGATGAAAATCATTGTCTTTCAGTTATTTTATACATGTTACTGTGTCTGTTTTCTATAAGCGTACGCACTTAAGAAATAAAAATAGTCATTCCAACGCATGCCCAGCAAAGTTAGTATCTATTGAAAACTAGTGGAGTTCCCGGCGTTGCCTGGTATAGTTGGCGTAGATTTACCCGTACCCTATTTTTATTCCCGCAATGAGTTTCATAAAATCCCCGCCAACTTTTTTCGGAATTAAAGCAAACCTAGATTCACCCCCCCCCTACCAAGAAACGGGTGGGTAGAAGATTATTTGTATGTACACTACATTCATTCGTCCGAAAAGATTCATGTATATCAAGCTTAGTTAATTTGGTTAAGAAATTGCATTACTACATTACTGAACAACGCTAGATTATGTTTATAACTCACATTTGATTCAATTGCGAAGTGAATGGATATACTTTTTGCTCTAAACTCCAGATACTTTAATTCCGCAGATTCATCCTATTATACAAATATCAAAAGTGAATCTGGAATAATATTATCGTAAACAGAAGACTAATGCTGAAGGCCAGAGACATTGACGAGAGATCGTGCTTAAAGAAAATCTCTGTTGTTTTTAAGGCTATCTATGGCGTTTAAAAATTGAATATCCCGAATTAAAGGAAAGAAAAAGTCAAGTTTTCGTTTAGTGTGCAAAATAGTTATTATTGTAAAGTTAATGCATTAATTAAAGGCTGTGGTCAGAAATATTACGGTTGTGTGTTTAGTGCGAAGTATGCAACATCTAATCTTTCCATCTTTGGGATTTGTCATCATGCATTCAGAATTTCATTTAATGATCCTGCGTTATTTAGCGTTGAAACATAAGACATGCCAAACAACTGAATTGAGATTCTAAGCTTTAAAACAGAGAAAACCCAATAGAAATCTTTTCCGTAGTTTCTGAGTTTTTATAAGACCAATATATCCGGTTTTCGTTTAAGAGGTATAGATTGTATTTGGCCTGACGAACACAACATTGATTTAAAACAAACCATATCCTAGCCTCAGCGCTATCGAGACCAGAGGGCTTATAGTTATCAATAAAGGTAGCCCTAACATCGGAATTGCCTTCTCTCTCAACCCGCAGATGCACTGTTCCGTGAAAGCGAACGCTCTTCTCTCGGTGAGTACCGATTTTATGCGTTGTTTGCCTGTGTTTGACCTCTCGGCCGTTACCTCTCCCCTCCTGCAGCTGAGCTCTTCCCGACACTTTCCCCCGGGATATATATCCCAAGGGCTTTGCCTCCCTCCGCCCAAAACCAAATCCCGTCGTTTGCGAAATTGCCGCTTCGTAGGCGGGATCAGCCCGAATTTGGTTTATGGTGGACGTAACGCCTTGTCCTTAAAAACAGCGACTGAAATATCTCGCCAGTCCTGGTCTCTTTAGAGTCAACATCGCAAAATATGATAACAACAGTTACAGGGGTTGGACAAAATAATATGAACACCTGACATTTACATACTATTGATTTATTAATAGAGTGTTGGGCCACCTTTTGCCTGTAGATCAGTTGCAGTTCTTCACTGAATAGATTCATAGTGTGTCTGAAAAATTTCAAACGTAATGTTGTCCCATTCTCGTATCAAAGCATCTACCAATTGCTTCAATGATGTTGGAGGTGGAAATCTGCTCCTTATACTCTGCTCTTTAACTCCGCACAACAGTTCAATTATGTTGAGGTCTGGCGATTGTGCTGGATAGGGAAGATGTTTGACGATATTCTGATGCTCCTTGAACCAGAACAGAACCTTATCGGACGTGTGAAGGGGCGCATTATCATCTTGGAAGATGGCAGTGTTTGGCACCGGTATGCTGGTCATAGTAAGAACTTCATAATTGAGGATGCCGAGATATTCATTCTCAGTCATCCGGCTAGTGATGTGAATCGGAGACCAGCTGAATACCATTATATAGCCGCCCAAATCATAACGGAACCTCCACCATGCTCAACTGTAGGATACAGGCAGTGGGGATCATAAGATTGTTTTGGGGTTCTCTACACATAAACAATGTGAACGATGATTCCTTGGACCATACCGCATTATTTCAATCATGAGCTATGACTAAATATTTATAGACATGCTCCAAAGTTTGCAACTTCTACCACCCACTTCAACAACGATAATTAGAATTCAACTTACTTATGAAATGATATTCCAGGTTCTTTCCTGTCTGGCCTATTTGTGCAACCGTAAGCAACACAGGATGGCATTATAAAACACTTATACACATTAAAAAATGAAATAATCACTGCATCTAACACAATGTGAACTTCGCATTTGTTTGGAAGCGCAATATCGCCGCTGCCGCCACTGCGCATGCGCGAGAGTTTAGAGCCTGCTTCACCGATTTAACGACACTTCTCCTCCATATATTTCCTTCCTCCATGGTTGTAACCGTCACAGAACAAAGCGTATAACCTGACACATAACCTACAAGACCTGTCACATCAACTGCACCCTACATGCGCGTCGCAGTATTCACACGGAAGTAGTGGTGCCAACATGCAACAACCTGTACTCTATCGCATGGTGTTCATATTATTTTGTCCAACCCTGTATATTCGCCCCTATGTTGTCCCACACATGACTCGCTTCACAGAGTGAACCCCTTTTAGCTACTTGACAATCAGGTTTCGATTAGTTCATAACAACTGTTTCTGGCTTTATGCATCGTCGACGTAAAGGGTCAGAGGCCGGAAAGGACTGGGGGCAAGGAACGGAAAGGAATTCGTCCGTGGCCTTTTAAAGGAACCATCCCAGCATTCACCCGGAGTGATATGGAGAGATAATGTAAAATCAAAATATAGATGGCTGGACCGGGATTCGAAACCCGGCCTCCCGTAGTCATTATGTAGCAAATGAAACACATTGATTTAAATCCGTAACTTCTCCACAGTGTGCATGGAGTGAGTGAATATGACACTATTGATGCTGAATCGTCGGCCAGATGGAGACTTTAATCTGGTGATCACTATGGTGTCTTACTGAAGAACAGGTATGAACAGCCCGGTTGAAATTTTCACACTGTTCTTTCATCTCTCAGACCCTGACAAAACACTATTATTAAGACAGAATCAGCTCCTTGATAGAGACATATCCTAGATACTACATCTACACACACACACACATATATATATATATATATATATATATATATACTTTGTAATTCACAAAATTATGAGGGGTAGCCAGTGCTTTGCACCAAAATTAACCTCTACTCTGTGTATTCCAATCCGGAATGGCACGAGGGAAAAAAGACTTCAAATAAGCATCAGTGGGCCAACTTATTTCTCTAATCTTATCTCTGCTATCAATGCGAGTTAAATAGGTTGGTGGACAAAGAATTTCATTATACTCGTAAATGCATGTTTACCAAAACGAAATCTTTGTCGTTTGTCTACCAGAGTATCCTAGCCCAATTTACTAATCAATTCTGTGACGCTCTGATACGCAGTGGTACTATTTCTGTTGTAAAAATTCCAGTTTTTTTGGTTTTCCATAGTTTCCCTAAATCAATCCAGGCGAATGCCGGGATGCTTCCTTTAAAAGGCCGTGGCTGAATTCCTTCCCGTTCCTTGTCCCCATTCCCAGCCCGCCTATGATGACCTCAACGTCGACGGGGCGTAAAACCAAAAAACTGATTTTTCTGTGAAAAGTAAGGTATCAATGAATAAGACTTTTTTACCGACCTCTGATATAGCATACTTAGTTTACATTCAGGCACACAGTTTGTTTAAAATTTAAATTCAAAATAGGTCCACAGGTGGCCGTGGCACAGTTTACATCTCCACAGCGCCTGCGTACGCGAGATGTAACCCGTCGAGCATAAGGCACAGCTTCAGGGGTTAACAATAGCCGAAATTATTTAATTCATATATAAATCATATTTTTGTAGTTACCAAATATGACAAACGAACAATTTGAGATGACTTCTTCAAAGAAGGGAAGATAACTAAGTATTGAAATAAAGTGAGCATTTGTGTAGAATGTTGGCCTACTTTTAAAAAAAATAAAAAAAAAGATAAAGGTGTCGAAATGAAAACTGAAAACAATGGTCTTTGTTTCTGTTAAAAACATTGTTGGTCGCAAATGCTATAAGTAAAATATGGAGTGATATGAAGGAATGGTTGATGAGATCAGACGCCAATTTGAAGAAAATCTTTCAGGAAACAGATAATCGCAATTTCTTTTTAAAAAATGATGAAAAGAACGACTGGTAATAAAAAAATGATACATATTTGGAAAGCTGTTCGAATCTTCGTTTTGAACAAAAAAGAAATATAAAATCTGGCTCAATGACTGTCAGTCTGAATTCAACTTTTTAAAGAAATCGTTTCACCGGGAAATTTCAATGAAACGAAGTAATGTTTACGTTTAAATTATACCGTTACCAGATCGTTAGAGTTTTACGCGATCATTTGTACTTTCAGACCTTTAAAATTAAATGTGCTGAAAGAGAGAGAGAAAAAAAAAAAGAAGGATTACAAGAAGTTGGTCGAGTTCCGCCATAAGTTGCTGCCGTCTGGTATTTCTACCCGGCTCTGTGTGGACACTGCTGATGTTTGGAGACGGCGGGCCAGTTTGCGTCAGCTTGTGATGTTTGTATTTGGTCGACTGTCGCTTCCTGCTACCACGCCGTATCGATTGCAGCCATGTCGCGCTTGCTGGACCGGCAACATGCCGCCACTACAGTCGGTCGACAACCTTCACTTACAGCCAGTGCCGAAAACATCGACCTGCATAACAATCTCTACGTCTTAACAGAACTAGTTAACCTGAACGAACTACAGTGGTTGCAGAGTTACGAACATTGTTTCGTCTCTATGACCGATGTATTAGAGTTTCAATTTGTCGCACAATCCACCTCAATCATTATTTATCGTAACCGGACGGTCCTTTCTCATTCAGGATGTAACACCTGAAAGCGTACTCCCAGTAAGGGAGTTCTTCATGTATAAAGAGCATACTTTGCGAATGTAAAGTTGACTGGACATCAAAATTCCTGTCGAAAAAAGTATTCTAACCCAGACCTAACACCAGAGCTCTTTCACGAAACTTTTTTAACATTACTTTGTTTCACTCAGCTACAAGCTAATGACAAACATTGTGTCGAACATGTAGTTTTTATTTAGTTAAATTTGGATAGATGATACGTCCCGGTGAAAATTCTCCACTTAACTGTATTTGTATTTGATGATTTTTCTTTTTTAAACTTAATCTTTTTTGAATGCAATAACACCACTATCATACTTTTGCCTCTAACGAATTTTAAATTGTCTCAGTGTTTCTGGTAATTTTTTATTATTTCCCTCAGAAATTTAATACAGTCACCAACTTTCTCACTTGTAAAATAAAATTTTCTTACTTCATTATGCCCAAATAAAATGCCATCATAAAATCAATAATTTACAAAAAACAATGAAAGAATTTAAAATTCGTGAGGGGAAAAAGTAGAATAATGGTGATATTTCATTCAAAAAATAATTTGAGATTAAAATTTAAGATAAAAATGATTTTTCTTTTTTAATTTTAACATTTTTTAAATAAATTATTACCACTATCCTACTGTTGGCCCTCATAAATTTTAAATTCTTTCAGTGTTGCTGGTAAATTTTTATTATTTCCCTTGGAAATTTAATCCAATCACGAACTTTCTCGCCTATAAAACAAAATTTTCCTACTTCCTTATGACTGAAATCAAATGCCAGCATAAAACCAATGATTTACAAGAAACAATGAAAGAATTTAAAATTCGTGAGGGGCAAAAGTAGAATAATGGTGATATTACATTAAAAAATAATAATAATAATTTGAGATTAAAATTTAAGATAAAAATGATTTTACTTTTTAATCTTAACATTTTTTAATAAATTATCACCACTATCCTACTGTTACCCCTCACGAACTTTAAATTCTTTCAGTGTTTCTGGTAAATTTATATTATTTCCCTTGGTAATTTAATCCAGTTCCAAACTCCCTCACCTATATAAAAAAAATTCTCACTCCATTATGACTGAAATAAAAATCACGGCATAAAATCATTGAGTCACCTTTGCAATGTGGAAGAACCTGGAAACCATGCGCATTGCTTGTAAGGTCAAACCACGAAGGAACTAATAATCCCGGAATACTCCCGTTGCGTCTCACTGTCGCAAACTAAAATGAAGTTAGCTGATATTAAAAACATATTTACATTAACATCAAACAGGCTAAGTGCACTTCATAGCTGTTATTTAATTGGAAAATATGAACTGCAGTACCGGGGAAATAATACGAAACCTGCGAAAGCTTTTAATTATATGTCATAACAGGAGTTTAATTACAAACAATACCCTTCAAATAGAGGTTTTTATCTTTCTGCCTCTATATTAGCTACATTCAAACTACACATTTTTCGATAATTTTACTTCAAGTGGAGAAATTCTATAGTCTGAAAATTTATTGATTCGCCATTTTGGACACTAACTCCTGTTCTAAACCTGAATGTGGAAGGTTTTTGATTACCATAGGCCTGTATGAATCTAAAACGTGACGAAATAGGTATTCAGGGATACAAATGACAAAATTTTTGTCTGTACTAAAAAAAATAATTACCGGACGTAGCATACAGGTTTGACCAACACTAGATCTATTGTAGACCAATTTTCTGTACTGATGCATACTGAAAGTTTTCTAGTCTAGTAAAATTTAACTGTTGCTCGCACAACAAAGTGTTTGGTTTTTTTAGATAGTTTTTAGAAACTGACTTCCCGATTAAACTGCTGAATACTTATTTCCATCGCTAACCATTAAAGAGTGTTTAATTTAATAAAAACTTTTCAATTAAAAAAAGATAGAAATAAAAACTACAAACCATAACTCGCACCAAGAAAAAAAACATTAAAACATCAGTAGTATACAAGTAACTGTAAAGAAAAAGTGACGTGAAAATTTTATAAAAAATGTTCATAACAATCGTTCTGAAGATTAATTGGACAGTTCTGTACTAGAACAGATATATAATACATTGGAACGACCAGTACAAGATGGAACTCGTTTTCACAAATGAGAATAACAGGATACCTAACGGTCATCCTTGTGGAAACTGATATTGAATACACCTTAATAACGTATACAGATACAGAATAAAAGTTTTACTAATCTGTTGTTCGTACAATAAATGATTCTTTAGCATAGGTTGTTTCGTCAGAACTTGGTACATACAACCAGACGAAAGGTTTTAATCGGCCAACAAAGTGGTCTTTAATTTCCGAAAAAAGTTCTAATAATGTTAAATATACGTACTGTAAAAAGAAATCCATTTGTGAAACAGAAAATAATATCAGATGAAAATTGCTTTCAGAGAATTTTGATTATTAATTACGTCATGGCGGGACGTCGAGACTAAATTAATGACACAGGGGTCGTTTTAAATATTGCAACAATGAATTGTTACCAAGAAACAACCAAATACAGTACGTTGAAACAGTAATTCATTGTTTATTGGTTATCATTATTGATTAACATGTTCGTAAATTACACTTTGAAATATTTAATGACGTTTATTAAACTGGCTTTTCTTTTTATTTGTTTTATCGCTAGTCAGTAATGGATATAAATTTAGCGCGAACAGTATCTATGCCACAAAGCTGCCATTGTGGCACAGTACACTGAGGCGCCAGTAGTTGAATAGGGGA